>BPLR01007412.1:0-28488 GCA_021605095.1 Caerostris extrusa
TTACGTATTGCTTTTATGCATCATTTAAGAGACTTCTCTCTGATTGAATTGGATGGTGTTTCTGTAGTATTTGAACAATTTCTTCTTGATAAAGTTCTAGAGTTATTCACTTTTGTTATATTCCTGTCCTATTGAATTTGATAGATCTTATGCGATTCTGCATCAGCGATCCGATTAATCCAAAGGTCTTTTCTCCGCCAAATGAAACCGCAGTATTTTTGTAACCGCAGCGGCCATTTTGGTTGTTGAAATTTACTACAAATTGTGAAATGTTACTCAGATATAGATGCATAAGGAAAAATACAAATTCAAACTCGATACAATATCTATTTCCCATTTTTGCACATACATCGCATTTTTCAATGGATTATTTTCGAACTGCTCCATCATCCATTCTAATAGATCTTATTGTTTCTATTATAAAATATCAGGATATAATAGTTGTTTAACTAAAATATGATATTTTATAATAGAAACAATAAGATCTATTTATATAGAAATAAATCAATTCAGATTAGAAAATATTCATCAAAAATTAATTCGCAACTTTTTTTTTATATTTTAAAAGCATTTTAGTTCATACGCCTTTTCACATCTAGCACACTTAAAAATGCAGATAATAGAGTTTAAGCAAAAAGCTCGAACTGAACTGATCCAAAATCACTTTAAGTTACTTTAAAAGGTAGTCTGGATATTTTAACAGAAATTGATTTATAGCCCGAGCTGCCATTTCCAAGGTCTGACCTTTGAAAGCACTTCCAGACATACTCGATTGGCTTTTGACAAGTTTCAAGTCCATCCTCTTCAGTGAAACGGGCGGGTAATAGAATTGATGGAAGTATTCTCATAAATTCTGAACACTTTCACAACTTTATTTAATAAATACTTAGTATTGAGTACAGTGCTTCTAAATGTTGTAGGGCTCTGTACTCTCAAAGGGAGATGGAATTAAAAAAGAGAAATCACATTTTCAAATAACTTTTAAATGTAAAAGGTTTTTTTTAATTTTTTTTTAACTTGTGAATGAATTCAACTGGCACCCCGGTGCCTCAGGTTTCGGATTCGAGTCCCTACGCTGTGCCGGGTGGATATTTGTGGTGTTTCGGATTCCACTTTAAACTGTAGGTCCAGGTCTGTTTAGCCTAACGTGTGCACAAGGATGACCGTGAGTAGCTATGGTAAACCAAACCAAACATGTTGAAATCTACCAGTAGACGATCTTGGCTCACCATGCGGCTGTTGCGCCAATGAAGAAGAAGAAAAGGATGAACTTAAAATTTTAATTATTGATAATATCGAATTCTTCTGTTTAGTAAGAAATTAGTGATATAAAGAATGTATTATACTGATATAAAAAATATTAAAATAAAATATTAAAAAGCCTTCCTTCCTTCTTCATTGGCTCAGCAGCCCCATGGTGGGCGAAAAGCCGTCTGCCTACTGGCAGAATTCGAGAAAAGAGATGTGCTTTCTTTTACGGGGCAGGGTTAATAATCATACGCCCAGCAGTCATATTAGTCCGGGACCTACGGTTCAATATGGATTCTGAACTTTACAAACCTTCACGCACCGGCTGGACTCGAATCCAAACCTTTGGCACTCCGTCACTCTAGCGCTAGTCACCCATGAAAAGCCTTGTTGTAATTATTTAAAAATATTATGCCTCCAGTATTTAAGGAATATTCATAAACTTTTTACTCATTTCACATGCTTGTTACTGAAATAATTTTTAATTTTTAATTTTAATTGATTAACATGAATGAACATGAATTGCTTAATTTATAATCAAGATATATTTTTCTTTTATTTATTGAATATTTTGTCTGCGTATTTCCATGCCGAAATTTCTTTCAAATAAATTCAAAATATAATACGAAACTGTAAATTGTTGCATGTTTACGTTTTTTATGATGATAATATTATACATTAATTGTCTCATAAAAAAAATTTGTACAATTTAAGGAATTTACAAGATCGTTATATTAATTATGTACCTTTATATTAATTAAAACTCACAGAATTTTTAAAGTTGCGCAGGATTTTTAATTTATTAAAATGTGTTTTACTTTCTTTTCTCTGCCGACATATTCTGTTAAATATTTCTGAGTTTCGAATGAGATGATATTTTTTTTAAAATCAAATCTATGTGTGAATTTTTACAATAATTTTATCAGGACGAATTATTACAGTATTTCAATTGTATTGATAAATATAATGCTTTGAATAAGTTTTTAAACCTAATTTTTTTTTAAATTTGATTTTAACAAACCTATTTATATCTTATCGAATTTAAATAAAATTACAACTGGTTTAATATAAAAAAAGAAGTAGAGGGAGGGTGTCTTATCAAAATGCGAATAATATTTTCAACTACCAACTTTGATTTGAGTTGTCGTTCTACGGTATTTTTTTTGCACACTTGGGCTAATTAGACCGGAACCTACAGTTTAACTCGGATTCCGAAACCACTAACAAATATCCATGCTACCTCCAGAATAAGACCCTGAAAGGTGGTGCCAAAGAGCCAGAGAATTGGCTATCAGGCCTCTCTCATTTTTTATGATCAATTTCAGGAATATTTATTCCTAATAAAATTATTACACCATAAACATATATTTGATACCTTTTCTTTTGTACACTTTATTAAGCATAGAGGGGTTATTCTAAATCGTTGGTGAAAAGCGTTTGGAATTAGTTGTTGTTCTAATGCAGCTGGCAATACAGAGACAGTTAATCTTTATGCCATGAGCAAGGGTTGCACATCTGTTACTCATTTAGCACTACCCAGGGGGCACGTGTTGTTTGAAGATATGCTACGGACGCGAGTAACACTACCCCAACAACGCTCTACGATCAAAGTAGACCAGTACCTACGGTTCAAAATGGATTCCGAACCACTACAAACATCCATGGCACCGCAGGGACTCGAATCCGAAACTTGTGGTATCGAGCGCCACAGATAGCTAGCCACTCTGCCAAATAGGCCCATGCGTTTGGAATTAATTACTTCAACATTAGAAATCTGTTTTCTGAAAACAATAGATGGCGACATTGGCTGCGGCCAAAGCAACTCTTAATACTTTATTATAGCACGGCTAGGATTTCAGATCCCCTTCGGAACTTTTACTGTAACGTGATTGGTCCCTCAGATGCCGCTACGAGTGAGCGCTGCTCAGCCAGTCGTAAACAAACGGATCATCATGGAAATTACAGGTTGAATGCATCGCTTAGATCGATTTGTTTCTGTAATTCAATAAGGATTATCCATTGATTACAGACGTATTTCCAAAAAGTGATTGAATTTCCCTGAACAGGGTGAATGACTGAGTTATTCTGTTCAGGTTTTTGTATTTTTGACCGTGAAAAATTATTATTTTTATGGATAATGATTACTGAGAAACGTGCTGAAAATCTATGGTTCTTTTAAAAACCGTTTTTACCTCATTCGAAATATGTTACTGAACTTGTAATGCATTCCAGAAACATTTATTGTTATTGTTTTAGAAGAAATACATTTGATATTGAAATCAAGGTGTATTGTAAGTATTTGTAATATACATTATTGTTGTGTATAGAATAGGCTATGAATTAGAATTTTGAAACAAAGTATGTGTGATTCATAAAACTTTGTAACATCTATATGATATGGAAAATCAAAATTTGATTTCTATTTATAAATTTTTCATGAATATTCCTAATTTTTTAAATAATGCTGTATAACATTATTTATTTTACTGTTTAAAGACATGTTTTAATGGATACATGAAAAACTGATTTTAATTTTTATTTATTGCTTATTGTTTTAATATAATAATTTATAACTAAATAATAACTACATGAAATTCTAAGAATTTAAATTTTTTTTTTCCGTGATGCATCTGGCAAATACTTACAGTTATCTCTTGTGCCATAAGCAAGGGCTGCACAGACGTTACTCATTTGGCACTACGCAGGGGGCATGTGTAGCTTGAAGATATGCTACGGACTCGAGTAACACTACCCCCATAACGCTGTACGATCCTATTAGACCGGAAAAAAGGTGGCTTAAAGTGGATTTCGAACCACTATAAACTACATGTAGTGGTTAACATGCTTCTCAGGTTAAATATTGTTAAAAAAGTAAATGTTTGTGAAATTTATTTGATGAATGGACAGCGCTATGATCGGGGTTGCTTGATGATGTAGTTTCCAATGTTGTCCTGAATACTATTGGAGATATTTACCTAGACACATTTAAATTTTAACTCCTTATATATTCTCTTTTTTTTAAATTAGAACACGCCCATTTTACCATCAATTCACACACCTACTTTCTGGCCTTTGGCACCTTCAGGCTTCAGGTTTGAATCCTGGCAGTAGTAGGAATATTCGTTAGTGGTTCGGAATTCGCGTTAAACTATAGGTCCCGTCTAATTAGCCTAAAATGACCGTAGAGCGACAAACCAAACCTGTCACACACTTACTGGCATCAATATAGTTAAAGCAAGTTAATACGTTGTGACAACCAATCTAAATATTAATATATTTTTTAAAAAGTATGTTGTTTTTTCTTGTTTCATTTTATAAAAGTTCTATGTTAACTGACCTTTTATAGGCAATATAAAATTCAATTGAAAGTTCTTCAATGTAAAATACAAAATACTAATTTTGTCATTTAGTTCTTTCTGAAAATGCGTATTCATAAGCGAAGCAATACAAAGAAAACTTTCTAGCTATTACGCCATCATTTCAGTTTTCATTATGATTATATTTTTTATTTATCGGCAACTTTAATCATAAAAGCAAAAATAGTCATTTAAATCGATTTTTTTGCCTCTCCCTTTACTGAAGATAAACCTTCCTCTGTCTAAACTGATAAAAAATAAATATTTGGGATGGTACAGATATTGTGAAGTATACGTTTGTATAAGAAAAATAGACATTGGGAAGTATAAGATTTACACGTGCATTTGTGAATAACCATTTTAAGCATGAAGTTTAAAATAAGCTTTCATAAAAGAAAAGCAAATTACTTCATTGAATTTTATGTTTCCTTCATAGTCACATACTTTTAATTAAAAAACCAAGCATCAGTCAATATAATAGGCCAGTATGATGTGATAACAATACTTCAATATGATAGATGTAATGAAACGATTTAATTTTGATTTACTCGCCCTCTGTATGTTCCTAAAATTTTTCAATGATTACCCTATTTCTTCTTGAGCAAAATGGCAATATTTTAATAACTGTATATAAATGCAGTACTTTATACAATACATCATCTGTATTTTCAATCGCAGATAAATATATTTCAGTGAGATTTTCTCAGTTTCTTAAATTCTCCTCAATAAAATAAATTAAATTAACAAGAATTACGCTGCACAATGATATTGTTTAAAGATAATTAATTTTATACTTTGCAAACTTGAGTACAAAGCCATTAAATATAAAACTAACAAGTGCGTATGAAGTTAAGGCAAAAACTGACAAATTATTTGCATGTAATATTTTTGAAATTCTGGAAAATGTATTTAAATTCGAAAGCAGTGTAACAATTAATTTCACTTAATCGAGTGTCTTTTATTTATATGTCTATGGCATTTGCCAATCCATATTTTTGTATTGATTATTGTTAAGGTTATTTCTATGCCACATTCATTAGTGATGAAGATAATAACGTTACTGAATCAGATGTGTCATATTAGAAGGACTCCATTGCTTAAGAAAAATTTGACATCTGAGTGCCATTGCATCTCCAATGGGTACTCCTAAAGGTAATGTGTTCTCCTAAAAGATGTGGGACGTCGCCAGTTTTTTCCTAATCCTGTTTTTTCCAACTGAAGGGATCCTAGAGCATGCGGATTTATCGTGTTTAGCCACAGCATCTTTTGTTTATGTGTCTGTTGACATCTTCTTCACTGGCCCTGTCTAAACAAATGCCCCTTTTTCTTTTTCCAGAAGTCCGGCATCCATTCTCACCTGCTAAGGTTGCTGTTGGGGGCATTGGTGGCAAGCCTCACAGTTATACGGAGTCCGACGCTTCAGCTCAAGAAGGGGAACACGTAGCACCACGAGGAGACTACAAGTGAGTACTTCTCCTTATTTTCCGTCATACATCCGTTACTCATACCAGGTGAATAGAAAAAAATTGAAGTTTAGTAAAGAAAGTTAAAAAAATTTTTTAAAAAAAAACAGAAATTTTAACTAATTAATAGAGGATTTCCTGATTAAGTGCTTTTAGCATGAAGGCAGAAAATTATATTTGGTTATTAAATAAAAAATAATTTAAAAATCATCAATAAACAGTTTTGGTATATTATAACGAACTAACAACAAACAAAAGGCAGATAGCTTTATTTCATAAATATACTTTTTGAAAAAGTATAAAATGGATTCCATTTCATCTTTATTAAAATAAATCTGTCATATCAAGATAAAATAGGCAAAAAATTGCAGATAAAATTAATTTTATGACATTAATTTCATAAGCCAATAGTCAATATGAGATTTAATATTTACAAAAAAATTAAGCGAGTAATAATCGTGACTTTTCCATTTCGAAAGATAATATGCTGTAACGAGATATCCTTATAGAATTGTCTTTTACTTTATGTACAGTTTTCCAAGTGACCTTTTCGTTTTAAATCATTTGATAGGTTTAAAAGATTTTTCACAAAAAGAACTCCAAGTTTTTCTCAAGGGTTTCGCTAATCAGCTAAAGTGGATTCTTATTTTACGTCAAAGAGGATCAATAATACATTTTCTAACAAAAAGAGTAAAAAGAATTTCATAAAGAGATTTTGTAGCTATTATCGGATATTTAAAGTTTTGTTAATAGTATTTCATAACAGGGTATAAGTTAGGTATTAATTAACTATTGCCATTTTTTATCTAACTGTCCCAAACTGATGATTTAAACTAATATATCCAAACAGATGAATCAGAAATAAAATGAAAATTCATTTTCTAATTCTTTTTGCCTATACGGTATGACATATTTACTTTAATAGAGATTAAATGAAATCCTTTTTATTCTTCTTTAAAAAGTAGATTTGTAATTAAAGCAAAATTATTAATATATTTCACGAATTTAGTAATTGCTTTTGAAACTGTTAATAAGATCAGCATATATTTGAAAGAAGCAATCTATATCACACAAAAAATAAAGTAGATATTTAGCCAACCAAATAAATCCTTTTGTAAAAGAAATTTTCAATATTTCTATATATTAACATTATTCAAAAGATAAGTAAGAATTTCTTAAAGAGATTTTGAAGCATTTATCGGATATTTAAAATTTTGTAAATCGTATTTCATATGCTGACAAAATATAAGTTAAGTATTAATTGACTATCAGCGGTTTTTTTTTTTTTCTCATTTTCAAAAACTTGCTCATAATTTAAACTAATATATCCAATTAATATACCCAACTAATATATCAATAGAAGATCAAATTTCCAAAAAGATCAATTTTCCTTTCATTTATGATTCCTTTTCTAATCCTTTTTGCCAATTTGGTATGGCAGATTTACTTAATTAAAGATGAAATGAAATCCATTTTATGCTTTTTCAAAAAGTATATTTATAAAATAAAGTAAAACTATTAACATATTTCACGATTTTGGTAATTTGTTTTCAAATTGTTAATAAGTTAATAAAGGAGTTAAGGGTAACAGTTACACACACATTACCACCTTGACCCCCACATTACCACCTTAAGGTAACATTACCTCCTCGTTGTTAAGCAGCTTATACCACACAAAAAAATAAAGTAGCTATTTATCCTTCCACGTAAAATAAATTTTTCAGCGTTTACTTTTTATTACGTAAAAAAGATTTTGGAATCAAAATTAAATAGATTATTTCGTTAATAAACTTTAATATAATATACATATTCATGCATAATAAAAACATTATAGTATATTCGTAATGTCATCTGTTTCATGTAATTTCCTTATATTAACATAAAATATTGCGCACTTTAAATATTTATTAGATTTACTGTAATGTTAATTCCTGTTCTTTTCTTTTATGTGTTTCAAGGTTTCGGTAGTTGTAAGTTTTCTGTTCTTTATTTCGGTAATTAATTAGTTTTTTTTTCCTAAAAATGATAATTTTTTTCCATGCATCATTCCAGATGTAATAAAAACAACCCTTTCTCTAGTTCAAGATATTTAATTTAATGACAAAATTCGTAAAAAGTCAAATTCATTTATTTAGAGTAATTTTTTAAAATACAAATATGTATATATATATATATATATTTGAAATATCTACTCATATATATATATATATATATATATGTATATATATATGAGTAGATATTTCAAAATGTTTATTGATTTTTTTAAATAAATCAGAGTTATCTTAATTTCCATCAAATAGGTAGAATAGGTTCTACATGAAATTTCTATTGTCATTTTACGACCATTATGTCATTTTTTTTTTTTTTTTTACGCCATCAAGTTGAAAACAATTTAAATCTGGTGTAAGGTAGAGATAGACCCATCTTTCTGCATAAGACATTAGTCTAATGTATCTATGAAATTTATTATGAATTTAAACTCTCACTAAATGAAGACAAATGAGGAAACAAAAATTCATTTTAGTAGGAAAAAGTTTGATAATATGTATTATATTTATAATATACATTTATTTTATTTGTGTTCATTAATGAGCGAAATCTCTACTTTTCTATTAGTAGTGAACTTAATTAAATCTTAATATATTCCTACCATTAAGTGTTCAATATGTAAATCAGTAAACAAAGAAACTGTTTTATTTCTGCTTTTCAATTATTTCAATTTATTTTCGCTTTCTTAAATATGTAGACACAAAACACTAATATAAGTTTTAAATAATAAAATTTCAAAAAAAAAAAAATTTAAACCACTCTTTTTTTTAAATTTTTAAATTCATTTATTTAATTTCATATTTTTTCCCACTCCTTTTAAAAATTAAATCAGGATTTTAAATTATCATTTAAATCCAGAATCATTACTTCAGATCTTCTAAAATTTCATTAGATCATAAAATATAATTTTTTTGCATGGTTTTTATACATTGATATTTTGACTGGAATATATTTTGTAATTGGGGTTTTTCACATTGAAAAGATAGTTGATGGTAAGGGAACTGAAAAGTTTTGAAGAGACTTCGAAACATTTATAGTCAAATTGCGAATCATTCGCATCAATTGAGAAACGTTATTTTTGCAATTTATTTGCAAATTACTTGCAATTAGGAATTCTTAATATTTTTTTCCACAAGATATTTTTACTAATTAGATGAATTCTACTCCTTCTAGAAAATAAGGGCTCCGGTACGCTTTTCAAAAAAACATTTTTAAATTTATAAAATAATATAAAGCTTATAATAATCATGTTTTAAAAAAATAAGATAATAATGTATGGACTTTGTTGTTGTTGTCTTATTCCCTGAGAGTATAAGGGAATCAAATATAGTGGTGCTCCATAATAATATTGGCTATGTTGATTGCCAGCTTAGAGTATAAATCCTCTTCCGATGGATGGTCCAGACAATGCAAGGCTGCTGCAACAGCTGGATAAGCACAGACATGATGAGGAGTAAGTTCGACATCAGGGCAGTTGCTACATTTTTGGTATTTTTTAACGCCATCAGCAGAAATCCTCATATGTTTGTGGTGCTTGATCCTTAATCTTGTGAGAGTAGTAGCTGGTTTTCTGTCGATATTTAGTTCTGTAATTTGGTATTTAGTTTTAATCGTAGAAGGAATCATAAGTTTAGATTTTTGACAAGGAATTCGGATCTGCAAGGGAAGTAGGAATAACCGTCTGATCCTTCTGGCTGGATTCTTACTGAACTTTTCGACTAAGAATCTGCAATTTTATTAAATTCCACATCTACATAAACAGTTATCCATTGCAGCATACACATTCTGTGCAAGCAGTGGATTTGTTCTAAAAAAGAAAAATAATGTTCAAGATCATATTTGTGTACCTGTTATTAAGAGCCTGTAAAGCAGACCTTAAATCAGTGAAGTGCATGGGCTTTATCTTAAGAATTTTAAATAGCATCAAAATATAATATAAAGTAGTGATTAATTCAAATTGTGTTATTACAATGTTAGCTATCTTATTAGATTTTGTTTATTTTTCATGACATTGTTATGAGATGGAAAAGCAATATGTTTAATAAACACAAATTTAACTAATAATACTGTAAAGTATAGCATGCATTCAAGTGAGAAACGTTGGGATTCTTTAGGTCTGCAAAAAATAAGAATGATTTTTTTTTTTTTTTTTTGTCTTCCTGATTCATAGTATATCAAGCGTTTTTTTTTTTGAACTTTTACAAAGAATTCATAATTTAAAATATTATTTGCAATCTACCAATCCATCCGATAAATTTGTTGGACAAGCGTGATATGTAAGAAGGAAATAATGGAAATGATTATTTTAATCCTCCTCATATTGTTCATCACTTTTTTTTTTTTTATGAACGAAAGCAGATTAGGCAATTAAATTGATTTTAATTTCCAAAAGTGGAAAACTCTAATATATGTGCTTTATGTAAGTAAATAATATGAATAAGGTACATCTACTTGTTTGCTCAGGACTGGACTTCATGCTGTTGTAAGTTAGTATTTTATGTACTGGAGGGCCAGAGAAAACATGTCCTGATCACACAGACTTTTACTGTGGTGCTTCTAGATTTTAAATTTTAGAACATTTAACTTATTTTTAACAATTTTAAGGCTTTTTGGTCATTTTTTGTTAAGAATGTCTGATCTTTTTCTCTTTGTAATTTTGATTTGTTCATTTTATTTATACGGTAAGTGGCCAAATTTGTATGGACTGACTTCCAATAAAGCCATAGGTAACAACAACACTATTTTCCAAAAGTCATTGTTTCAGCTGGGTTTTTTTTGAAGCACTAATACTTAAATTGATGTTTTACGTAGTATGATGTCATTAAACACGAATCAGCTTCTCTCAGAAAAATTCCTGACCTTTGTATACAATATAAATATACATTGAAGGTCAAATTACAAAAGCACAAAATTGTTCCTGTATAAAAAAAAAATGTATTATACTTTAAGACAAGCGTGACTGCATATCAAGAAAGAGATGGAGTTTTTTTGAAAAATTATCCTTTTTACAGCTATGGTGAAGCAAAAATGTTAACTTTGTCAAGCGAATGATGAAACCTAATTAATTTCGCAATCCATACAATACAATTGTTTTTCTAGTTACAATAGCCACAGAAACTTGACAAAAGGATCTTTTTTCACCACGTCCTTTATTTTTCGTGTTCATTCAGCATAACATAGCTAATTAAAGGAGTTCCCTTTAAAATATATATTAGTTACCTTATCAAAGATAAAATACAGAGCGACGACTGTTTTAAATTTCAAAGAATCTAATAAAACTAAATCAGCTGCTCTTAAAAAGTCATGTATTATCTAACATTATTTTCACAGAATTTCTTTTAAAGCCTGTAGTTATATTACAGTGCATGATTGAATTCAGAAGCAATAAAAATACACTCATACGTAAGTACCTCTTCTGCTGCCATACATTGACAATACAAAGATTATTTTTTGTCTAAAGGAACCGCATTAAAAGTTGCCTTTAAAAATTGAATTCTATTAAACATCATTATCATAATCAAAAATATATAAAATATAAATTGGCAATACTTTTTAAACATTTGTTAAACATTATAATTATTATAATATTTTTTTATTAAATGGTTCTAAGACAATAAATCTTAACTAAGCAAGCATTTTTTATTATAAATTATCTTATTAAGAAATAAATTAGTTATTTTTTTTTTTTTCTAAAATCCCTGCTTTCACGTGATTACTTTTTGCCATTTGATTTTGGAGCGATAACTTGTGATACATAACATGCACTTAAATCCTGTTTTACTTTTAGTTATTTTACACTATTTTTCAAGTGCATAGGATAAAATTTAGTTTATCTATGTTTTTAATTTTATTATAAATTTTCCTCCGAATTATGCTTTTATATCAGAAGGGTTTGAAAATAAAATATCCAATAACAACTGCTTGTAAGAACTTTAAGAAAATATGTTCAATAAAATATGTGGAATTTTGTCTATGGATTTCAATTTAATGCAGGAGAAAGCTTCGCTATTTATTTCTTTAATAGAATTGACATATATAATTGAAAATGAGCATTATATTACCATAAAACCAATGATTTTTTTAATAGTTCAATGATAACTTTTTAGCATGCAATTGGTAGTGTTGCTTCTAAAATTCTAGGCGTTCCAATTAATATGAAACAAATATCCCATTAATGTTGATTAATTATATCATTAGCCAAAATTCATATAATTCACAATTTCTATGATGTAGGATCTGACATCTTTTCTTACAAATGCTATTAACTATGTTCAAAACATATTTTTTTAAATGCCATCATATGCTACATTTCTTTCAGAAATTGTTAAAAACGTCGAGTTTATGATTAACCATATTTTTTTTTATTTTATCTGGCTTTAAAACCAATAAAGAATATCATATTTGTAAAAACTTCAATGGTAGAGATTCGTTCTTGCCTGGCTTTAGCTATGGGACACTCTGGCAGATTAGAAGAAGCCCATTTTATTCTAAGGAATACTTGTTTATTAACGATAGTGACAAAACAAATTTGATCATATTTGTTTGGGCATATTCAAATGGTTAAAATTACATAGTTAAAAACTATCCACCATCCAAATTTTCCACCTTTCCGCCTGATGGCCACCTGCATACTCCCTTTTTGTCTTGTCTTGACTTTTATATCCATACCTCTCTCCAGACACCGGATGTCCGATGCCACCAGTTTACCTTGAATTCGAGTCCATTGTCAAGGAGATGTCCATTGAGTCTCACGAGATGTCAGATGGCGCTTGTTTCTCTAGAATTTAAGAACCTGAGAGAGAAAGTGAAAATTTGTAGAATCTTACAATGTCCGACATAATAACAATGTCCAACATAATAAAAAATAAATGAAACATAATTTCAGATGAGAGTTAAATTTATCCCCAAAAATTGTCAATAAGCACAAAATGGGATTCAATAAGCTTTCCTGTATGCATAACTTTTCAATTTTTGTATATTTCCTTCTTTATTTCTTGAATCAATTCTGATCTTGGTGCAAGTTAATAAATAATTGTTCATGGTTTCAACATGCCATAGCTTTGTGATATATTACTTCACTTGCTAATTTTTAATTAAATTAGCTTCGTTTTAAATTATGAATAATCGACATCTGACGATGATCATTTAAACAGAAGTTTCTCTTATAGTAACTGAAACACATGAAATATTAAGTTTATTTTAGATATATTTTATTATATATATTGTTGCTAATATATCTCATTGTAGCTAGAGCTGATTTAATTCTCTACTATTTGAAATTGATGTACAGTAACAAGAATATGAAGATATTCTATAAAATACTTTCGATTATAATCGGTTGAAATAAAATAAGTTAAGGATAAGTTAAAAAATATCCCGAGTTCAAATCTTCCACCTTTCCGTCCGACGGCCAACTACATACTTCCTCTTCGCATCATCTTGCCTTTTATATCCATACCTCTCTCCAGACACCTGGTGACCAATGGCCTGAGGCCTAATATGTAGAACTGGAACAATGAATTCAGAACACCTTTTGAAAAGTCCAGGACTAAACAGGGAGGCTCAGGCCGGGGCCGGTCTTGCAGTTGTCTTGAGAAGCTATGGGCATCATGGACTAAAATAAAGTGTGTACCCCCTTTATTTACTCTCTCCCCTTTGACTTTTTTGGGGCGTGTGAGATCAACTTGCTGTATGTTTGCTTTGTTCTGCTTGTTCCTTCTTTGTGTGTGATCCTTATTGTAATGGATTGATTTCCAATAAAAGCCATATGCTACGTCACAGAAGAATTCGACTGGAAACTATGCTTCTCTCATCACATTCCCTCCATTTTGCTCGAACAGATTACCATCTTTTTAGAGGCTTACAAAATCACTTTTACAGGACTTCAAGAGAAGGGGTTAAAATAAAGCTAAATTCTTTTTTCAAGCAAAACCAAATGAATTTTATAAAAAAAAGGCATCAAGAAATTATCACTGAAAGGAATGCTGAATATGTTGGTAGTTAAATAAATATATTTTAGCCAATTTTTCATTATAGTTTACCATGGATGGCATGTAATTAATCTCTCACAACGTTGTTGTCTTTGCAGGAGCTCTGTGATGTCCGCCGACGACCAGTCCGACGAAGAGGTGGTTCCTATATTCCGTCCCTTCACGCGGGGAGTCCCTCGCGGCTATCGAGGCCCGGATCGCCGAGGAGAAGGCCCGCAAGGAGCATGCTGCGAAAGGCGAGGACGGGGGAGGAGGACGACTCCCAGCACCGGCCCCCGGCCAGGGGGTACGACTCGGACGAAGGGCTGGAGCCCGACCCCAACCTCGAAGCAGGCATGCCTATACCTAGGGTACTGCTCAACGAGCTCACGCCAGACATACTAGCCACGCCCCTCGAAGACATAGACAAGTACTACGAAAACAAGATGGTGAGCATCCCTTACTCAATTGAAACCCATTTTGCAATTCCCCTTTTAAATTAAAGCTTTCATGTACTTTTTACGCACAAATCTATGTTTTAACTATTGTTAGACATTAAACTTTTCTGAATTATATGTGTGTGTAAGGCAAGTAAAATGTAGGTTTGGTTTGGCTCGTTGCTGTATGGTCATTTTTTGCACACTTTAGGCTAATTAGACCGGGACAAACAGTTTAACGTGGATTCTGAACCACTCCCAAACATCCACGCCACCGCCAGGATTCGAATCTGATGCGTGTGGTACCAACGGCCAGAGCGCAGCCAATTTGGCTATCGTGCCGCGTAAGGTGGAGGAATGCTTATGTGAAGTATTAGCTATGCATTATTTCTTCTGTAAAATATGTCTACTTAATTTGAACTATACGTTGCAGATGTTGTACATCAACTTTAATTCAACTAGACTGAGTCTTCAACATGTGTAATGAAAAAAACAACTAAAGTAACTTTATTTGTACAAATACTTGTACTTGGAGCACCTAAAGGTTGAAGACTGATTTTGCTGCTAATATTAACAAGTTCGAATGCTTTCCAATTAGATGCATCTTCCCATATTTGCTCGTTTTATACCGAAAAGGTGAAGTGAAATTTAACACTTCAATACACTTCTGGGCTCGTATATCAATGCAATGTTTGCAACTCCTTCCACAAGCTGGAATCGAAATCAGTTGTCACATAACTAAACACTGAATAATATTTCAAATATATTTTAATTCTTTATGTATTTCAATTAATAATTGTGTTTTTTCAGACATTCGTGGTCGTCAGTAAAGGGAAAGACATCTTTAGGTTTAGTGCGACCAACGCCCTGTACCTATTGAGCCCTTTCAATCCAATCCGTCGAGTGGCAATTTATATTCTGGTCCATCCTGTCTTCAGCTTCTTTGTCATTACCACGATCCTCGTTAACTGCATTCTCATGACTTTTCCTACCAACCCTGCAATCGAGAGTACTGAGTAAGTACCGAATCTGTGAATTTTTTTCGATCTTGCAAACTTTTATCCCTCAAACAATAAGTCTTTTTTTCATATCAGTCATCTCTTACCATAAACAGTGGTCATCTGTAAAGAGAATTTATTATATTCCTGAAAGAGTTTCAGGGTAACTGTCTGTTATTATTTCTTATCCTACTTGCCAGCTAACATGTAGACGAAATCCATGATCTCCTAGTGTTCTCAAACAATGAAAAATCACTCCAGTACTTGAGCACATCTGGCGTTTCTGGCAACCAATGCAAGTCAAGATATAGGTAGGAGTGGCTTGAGTTAAGTTACATTTCGGTCAAAGGGGATAAACCTTAAGGCCCCGACACATGACGTTGAGTTTGAAGATGACCGCTGCGGAGACTAGCAAGAGTCATCTGTTCGGATCTACTGCCCGCCCCAACTAAAACAGCTCCACGATGATTAAAAAACACGCCACTCAAGTATGGACGCCTTTCTCCAAGAGAAGTTGATATCTAATTTGACCCTAGTGGTACGTTCCGAGAAAGAGACCAACCTTGGTGACCAACAAGGTGCCAACCTTGGACAGCTGATTTTCAATCTCGTTACCATAAACGCCTATCTGTGACGGAACCCACTTAAAATATGTTATTATGATGGGCACTCAAGCAACAATTTATTTTTTTTATTGCCTTGGTCACTTAGGGAGGAAAGCTGTAAAACTACAAGTAGACATTCAAAATGACAATGAGATGCTTACATAAGTTATGACAATCACCAATAGACCTTCTCGCTTCTGAAAATTTTGACTACAGTTCATACCGCAGAAGGAATCGAACTTTTGTTATGGTCTGTCATCTCATTTTCATTATATAAAATACAAATAAACAAATTTGGAACAAAATACGAAAGAAACAAAAAATTTTATGTGTTATATATATATATATATATATATATATATATATATATATATATATATATATATATATACAGAGAGAGATAATATGAATGTTATAATTAATATAAAATATGCAATGTAGTGATTATTAACATTAAGATGGTTAAGGTTATGACAATGTAGATACCCAGAATAACTAAGAAAATCATATGAACAAATTGCAGTTTAGGGCACAAAGAAATCTGACTGCTTTTTTGTTTTCCCCAAAGAAGAGATAAACTGACAGATATGGTAACCCATATTTTCTCCTTAGAAACTGGTTTCTCCGCCAAACTTTTTTTCGACTTCGTTGCTTATCATGATCATGACTCTGATTCTCACCTACTTTTTTTAATTATGAACAATTATTGTTAATTTACCAACTACTCATATTTATTTATTTAGTAATATTTATTTATTTATTAATTTCCTTTTCAATAACAAAAAGTTTATTAAATAGAAAAAATTATTATTTGTAGACTGATTTCAATTTTTACAATATTTATTCAATGGAGTATCCATGGTAACATATGTCAGTCATATTTTAAAAGTTTAAACAATTTTCATTCTTTGAATACATTTTTAAAAAGCTGAAAGGTTTAATGTCTGCTATTCTCTTTCTTGTGTGTTTACCAAGAATCTTCAACGCGATGTTTGGTTAAAATGAATTTTACTTTAGGGACAAGGGATTTCATACGTTCCTTACAGTTCCCTGTCGGTTGCTACAATAGGGATTTCTTTAGGGATTTAGAATGCCAATTTTAGACACTTGATTGACGCAAGGTTTTATCTTGAACCGCATCCGAAAAGTAATTGATCAATTTGGCCACTATCTGACGGATATGGCGAACTTTATATGGAAAAGTGTCCCCAAAAGCTCTTTTTAAGACATTTTTATGAGACACAAACGATACATCAAATATTATATTTACGATATATGTTTGCATACGATATATTAAATATTTATTTCATCATATTTATCAAATGACACGTTGATATTATATTAACACCTTGATATTATATTGACACCTTGACTAAAGTGAAATAAATTTTCGTTTATGTTATTCTAATGCAGCTGGCAATAAAAAGACAGTTAATTTTTATGCCATAAGCAAGGCTACACTCATTTAGCACTACCCAGGGGGCACGTGTAGCTTTGAGATAGGCTACGGACGCGAGTAACACTACCCCCACAAACTCTACGATCATGTTAGATCGGGACCTACTGTTTAAAGTGGATTCCGAACCAGTATAAACATCCATGGCAACGCCGGGACTCGAAACCGAAACATGTGGTACCGAGCGCCAGAGCGCTAGCCACTCTGCCAACAGGATTATATTTTTTTGCTTATTTTTTTTTCTTAAATTTCAACCTTTTCTTAGCTATTTTGAATTTCTTTTTGGTCTTATCAAATTTATTATCATCGGTGATAATAAAACATAGAAAGAAATGTTTTTATTAGCATAGAATTAAGTTAGGTATTTTATGATCTGGAAGAAGGAAATTAAAAAAAAAAAAAAAAATACTAATATCTTATTTTAGTAAAATTTTGTTTGGATTTTATTTTAGTCTTATATTCTCCTAAATAAATTTACCAAAAAATAGAAACATTTTATTTAGTAACCTGTTATTCTAGTTAGTATTTTATAAATAAACGCATGGATTATTTGTTAGTATAAGGAATATAAAAATATAATTCGTATGCTTTTTTCTTTCAGAATTTGGTTCACTTTGATATATACCTGTGAGTCCATCCTCAAAATGTTAGCCAGAGGATTCATTCTAGAATCCTTCACATATCTTCGAGATCCTTGGAATTGGCTCGATTTTGTAGTTATTTCTTTAGCGTAAGTATCAACTGTAATATTTAAGAGAAATTAATCTTCTATTGATTAATCTATGTATAA
Source organism: Caerostris extrusa (assembly GCA_021605095.1). Lineage (NCBI taxonomy): Eukaryota > Metazoa > Arthropoda > Arachnida > Araneae > Araneidae > Caerostris > Caerostris extrusa. The sequence goes on from BPLR01007412.1 coordinate 18,372, forward strand.
CACGAAAAAATACTGAGACATTGTATTATAATATATTTTTGCTTTTTTTTTATATGTATGACGAAATTAAAAATATTTTGTTTGATGAAATTAAACTGAATATTCAATTTAGTGAGAATATATTCAATTTATTGAGAGTATTTTTTTATACTGAATTTATACTTTTTTTAGACTGATTCAAAATAATAAACTGATTTAGTGAGAATATTTCTTTTTAGACTGAATAATCGATTTAGTGAGAATATTTGTTTTAGACTGATTCAATTTAGTGAAAATATTTCTTTTATACTGAATATACTAATTAGTAATATTTCTTTTAAACTGAATATATTCAATTTAGTGAGAGTATTTCTTTTAAACTGAATATTCCATTTAGTGAGAATATTTTTACTGTAAATATTAAGATTACTTGAATCACATTTTGTGCTACCTAATAAACAATTTAAAAATTATTTACTCCGATTTCAGATACATCACCATGGGAGTAGATTTAGGAAACCTCAGCGCCCTGAGAACATTCCGTGTATTTAGAGCCTTAAAAACTGTAGCTATTATTCCAGGTAATTAATTATTTACAATACTTTTTTTTTTTCCAGAATCTAACGTACTTCATATTCATTGAATTTTTAATCTTACCACGAAGCATTTCATGCTTTTAGTACTTAACTTACTATGAGTATATATTACAGAAAATAAAAAAAAAAAAATTGTTTTCATAATATAACGTCTTGGCCTATATTAGACCTATAATGGTTTCAAGAAGAGGACCACTTTCAGGTTCATGGGAACACTTTAATTTTTATTTGTAAGCATTATATATATATATATATATAGAACTCTATTTACAAAGAAATGAAAATTAAATATATAAATTTGATCCAGTTCACTCTATAAGGACGGAGATTTTCAAAGTTCTCGAGTCTACGGCGAATCTAATGGACCTGGTCTGCAGCAGACCTTAATTATCTCACGGCGTGATACATGAAACCACATGGGGCTCAATTTGTAAACAGGCAAAATCTCCGGTCTGTTGAATCACTTTCAGAAAATGAGAAAACCAAACAATTCTGGTCGACACGTCTCATTATCCATGACACTGATTATCTGCTGTCATATTTGAGTGACAAGTTGTTCTAATTAGTACAAAACACTAATTGCATGTAATATAACTAACTACCCGCATATCTAGTTGTCTGCTGTCACATTTGAGTGATGACTTGTTTGATATACTTGTCAAATAACACACATTCCTCTCTCCTCGGAATGAAATGCTAAAACTCTTCACGTGAGAAAAAAAAATGCTACAATAATTATTGTAATCATATAATCAAAAACGAAAATAAATCCAATCAATCCTGAATATATTTGTTTATATTATTCAGTTGTGTAATTTGTTTTTGAAAAAAAATATATACAATGTTGTGTTGTATATTGTGTTCTGCAAAAATATGCTCGCTTTATGCTTATATGCTTCGTTTATTATTGTGTTATGAAGGTGAAATAAAAAAAATTGTAGGTTTTATTGTTTGTCATCCTTAATATTGAAAATATAGTGTAATTTTAAGCAAAAATATACAAACATTTAACTAAGCTATGCAACTTTATAATACATAAAAGAGAAATAAAACTCTATAAGAAAATTTAAATACACAAAAATAAATAGTATTAATTGGTTTAAAATTAAATAATAAAAATAAATAATGGTTAAAGAAATAAAATAGTTATATTTATTTTTGAACTAAAGTAAATATTATTCAACGTGGTATAAAAAAATTAAAACTGCATATTTTAGCAACATAATAAGTTATTAAACTGCACTGGTTATATATTAATAGTAATTAGTAAAATATTTTTTAAATAATTTTCAACTTTATTACCTTTTCCGTATCATAATTGCATTCTTATACGTAAATCTGTACAATATGCGGATTGTTCGAATTTTTTAAATTAAATTATAGATGTCCTATTGCAAATTTTCTTATCATGTTCTCATAATGTAGTATTATATTATAGAGGAATTATTGCTGTAGTGTTAAAATCTTATTACATTTTCATGCATTTCTGTTAGAGCAGTATGAATTAAGATCCTCAAAAATTAAAAACAATCCAAAATAATTGTTCATTGACATTATATCACATTAATCTTTTATTATTATTATTTATAACAAATTTTTTCGATAAAAAAAAAAGTAAGTGGTATTTTTGATGTTAAAATAAGAGTTCTAAGGGTTAAAGTTTAATGGCCATTAAATGTATTATTATTAAATTTAAAACACATCAATCAAAAAATATTTTAAAATATAAATGATTCAAATATCGATTAATATTATTCATGAAAAATAGAATGAAAATTTAAAATTGTATATGAATTTTTAAAAAAAATTAGGATAAATGTATATTTGCTAACAAATCGATATCTATTTTAAACTTAAAATAGATTATTTATTTATTTATTTTGAAAATAATATCATAAATAATCTATTTTAAGATTATAATTATAAGATTATATTATAAGATTATTATATTAATAATTTATTTTAATAGATTATTATTTTAATAATAGATAAATTATTTATATTAATTTATTTTTTACACAAGCTACACATGCTATGAAATTTTACACACGCTAAATGAATTGTGAATATCATTATTGTTTTTTAACTACAATCACTTCAGCTAATGGAATTTACCACCAACTGCTCAGCAGCTGATTCAGTATAACTCAGGATGTTCCATGGATGTCTAAAACTCTCAGCTGCTTTAATGCGCAACAATTTGAAACAAACAGTCCAAAGTATAACAGCTGGTGGGTTTACACACTCCAGACTTCTCCTTAAATCCAGTAGGGGAACTTTTCGTCTTAAAAGTAGGAACTTAAAACTCTGTCTCTAAACGCAGGAGTTTTCTGTTCGAATTGTTTGTAGGCTTACAATTGAACACTTTTAAGTTCGGAAGCCTAGTTGCGTTAACCATCAGATCACTTTTAAACTTATTTGTTAGTTTAAATATAGAGTTAACCCATATGTTAATAATAACTTGTTTCAGAAAATTTAGTTTACTGTGAATATTATTCGTTTCATTTCAAAAATAAATGAAAAGTATATATATATATATAATGATTGTTTTTAAATTCCAGGTTTAAAAAGACTATCGTAGGAGCTGTAATTGAATCTGTGAAGAATCTAAAGGATGTGATTATATTAACTTTGTTTTTCACTATCAATATTTGGCCTTTATTGGGATTGCAAATTTATATGGGTGTTTTAACGCATAAATGCATTTTCATTCCTCCCTGGACGGAAGACGAAATAGAACTAGTTAAAAAAATACACCAGAATTTAAAGTACACGCCAATAATGCAAGTAAGTATACTATTCATGTGTCCATAGTCTTTAGATCATAATAAAAATCATATAGTTTAGCATAAATCTAAAAAGCTTGCAATGGTTACCAGTTTTATCAGTATATGATATGTATGGGAAAAAATATAACATTTTAAATATTTATAATAATATTTGAAGTAATAACATGATTTAAGTAAAATACTTTATTGAACGAGTTCAGCTTTGTTGTTTATAGATTTGATAAAACCTAGCCTTAAAATCAAGTCATAACTATAAAAATAATTTTTTTAAATTTTATATTTTTTTCCTCAACTGCGGATGCTCACTTTACAGTTTTAAAGTTGAGACTGAATGTCTTTATTTCATCAATTGAATTTTCTTGTGTCTTCTTCATTTTCTTCATCTTTCTTCTGTGAATTTTCTTGTCTTTATTTCATCAATTTGGCTTATCGCTCTACGGTCATTTTGTGCATACTGTAGGCTAATTAGAATTGGACCTATTGTTTAACGTGGATTTCGAATCACTAACAAACAGCTATACCACCGCCAGGATTCGAACCTGAAGCCTGACGTACCAAAAGTCAGAGGGCCAACCAATTGGCCATCAGGCCGCATTAAAACTAAGAAAAAAATTTTTAAGGCTCATGCCTTAAAAGTGGATGTCTTTTAAGTGCCAATATTCCAGTTTAGCTAATATTAGAGCAAAAATATGTATATTATGATTTAACTTTTCAGCAGACAGCCATGAAATTGTAGGGAAAAAAAAGCTATCGCTTTTGGTTTATCGCTTTTGCACACTTTAGGCTAGTTAGGCCTGGACATACAGTTTAACGTGGAGATTCTGGACCATTAACAAACATTCTTGCCATCACCAGGATATGATCCTGAGGTCTGTAGTACCAAAGGCCAGAGCGCTAGCCAGTTGGCCATCAGGCCTGCCGGAACGTAATGAATTTTCGTTTTTCACAATAGGTGGCGCCACGAGATTAATATATTGTCAATTGTTTTCAGTTTTCAATACGTTTCAAAATGATTTAAAAAAAAAATCATTTTGAAAAATATGATTATGCCATTCAAAGAGTTGAATAACTTTAGGATTACACTCACTCAGGAATTTTTTAAATAATTATTTTTCTACCGTCCCCATCTCTAGGACTCTTAAAACACATCTTAATGCATGAAGTTCTGCTTAAAAAATTCTATAACAGAAATATAATAAATAGGACATAAACCCACAAATGCAGACTATCGAAGAAAATCTCACTTTCTTACTATATTTGTGTATACTTTCTTATTATATTACATTACTTGAAAACTCTGATTCAATAAATTTAGCTACTTTTTTTTCAAAATTTGAAAGAAACTCTTTAAGTTGTTTTTATCATATCAAGCATCATTTTCTTTAATCTCTAGTTGTATTTCCTTACTACTTAATACATGGTCACATATATTTTTATTATGGACAAAAATGTAATAGATAATACTTTTTATAGGAAATAATAGCATGGTTAAATATAAACTAAATTGTAAATTTTAAATCTCTGATTACAAAATTTTTAGCATATATTTACTTAAACTAAATTTGAAATACAAAGATTGTGAAGTATCATCAAAATAATTTTGTATAGAAAATGAAATTTTCAATTTTTTTTCTCCTTTTGAAAAGCATTATAAATTTTTATTAATATAAAACAAAGCACATAAATTTATAATACTTAATAATAATAATTTATTTATTTTTATTTTATATCATCGTTATAAAAAAGCATTTGCATTTATTATTACCTTTAAAATTGTATCCAAAAATTTTTTTTCTTCACTTCTTTAGTTATCAAGAACTGAAAATATATTATGATTACTTTTTAATCAGAGAAAATTGTATTTTCATTTTATTTTCGTCAAATTTGGTAAAAAATATTAAATTGTGGTAGTTAAACAATGAAATTCATCGATTTTTTTTTTTCTGTATTTTAAATATTTACTGTAAATATAGCTGCATTTTGTATATGTAAATTATTTTTTTTAACTTGAGAAAATATTTTTGGTAGAAAATAGGGAGATCTAAAAATTATCTGTAATTTAATGAAATCGAAATTTTATATATTGATTAAACATTTTCATTTTTAATCAGAATTTTTACATACAGAATAATTAATTATATTAAGCAAAGCTAATAGTTCAAATAAATTAAATCAATCAGAAATATCTAATGATACATTTAATGCTGAAATTATAATTACATAGAATTTTTCAAACAATTATTAAATAGTAATCATATAAAATTAAATAAAATAAACCATAATACGGATTTTAATCTTCAAATTTAAAAATAATCAAGTAAATTTATGTTTTTTTTTTTTTTTTTTTTTTTTCAATTAAATTAAAACGTTTGGTATTCAATATATTTGCTTCATTTTATTTTTAATCCTAATTTTTATATAAAAGTTTATTAACTATTAATATGAAGTTAATAATTCATTTCGCTCATTATATTGTTTAATTCTAAATTAAGTTTAGATCAAATAAAGTGCAAATTTCTATAACTAAGGAACTCTCAAGAAAAAAGAACTTGTAATTTTTGGATACTTATTAGAAAATAGTGATGATGATGAAATAAGTACTGTCATATGATTGTCAACCATTATAACAATAATACATCTTGCCTCTGCATTCAATACGATTTTAAAAAAAATAATGATGAAATAACTATTGTCATATGATTGTCATCACTGTCAACCATTATAACAATTTGATCTAAGTAACTATTATTGCCACATGATTGTCAACCATTGTTATCACTGTCAGCCATTATGATAAGTTGACAATCATTCTTATGTCAACCATTATAATAAAAATACATTTTGTTATCTCTGCATTCAATGCGATTTTAAAAGAAGAGTAATAATTGATCAATAAGCTGACAATCGTTCTTATTCTCAACCATTATAATCATAATACGTTCTCTTATTTCTGAGCTCAATGCGATTTCCTCTTATCACCATATCAAAATGCATGCGTTTGATTTTCCAATATTAGATAAGAAACGCTAATGTTTTAATTTTTATTGAGCCACATTTCATATTGAATTTTGAAAATAATCCATAAAAACAAAACGATTTAATATAACTGTGGAGCAGCCCAGCAAATCACTACTATATGATGGAAAACCAGAACCTAAACTTATGACCAAACGCTGGGGTACTGAATTTCTTTTCTTTTCTTTTTTTCAAACTAGATGGCGTGCTTTGCAAAAGAATATACCAACCGTGAGTTTATTTAAAAACTGTTGATGCACAAATATCAGGTGTAGGAGTATAGATTCTTTGTTATCAGTAATCCGAAATAAAATAAAAAATTAAATCGCGTAAGAGTAAAAATGTTACTTTTTGTATCCCTATGTGAATAAAAAATCATAATGTAAAACAAAACATCAGTATTGATATACAGAGTACATTTAAAATTGAATTCGATCTCTTAATATAACAGATACTTACTAATAATCACTGTAATTGTAATATTATGGAGGATATCCTTAGAAATCCGGACAAACGGCATTTGCAGGAATATGCAATCATTTGAAGAGAGAAGTGACAGATACATAAAATTGGAGTTCAATAATATCCTTTAACAGAATGTAAAGGAGCAAAAACTTTGAAACCGGAATTGTATTTTGTATTGATATTGAAATCTAACTTAGATATCTAATAACGGAAAATCTCACTGAGTCATACTGTAAGCACATACTGAAAAACCCTCACTCAGTCATAAGTTGTAAAATACTATACTGAGACATACTGTAAATACTACACTGAGTCATACTGTAAACATCATACTGAAAATTTCCCTGTGTCATACTGTAAATACTATACTGAAAACCTCACTGAATCATACTGAAACATTATACTGAAAATCATTGAGTTATACTATACGTTTCTTCTTATTGAGCCCTAAGTTCAACAGAAAAACTCTTTACTGCTTCAAATACGAAAAGCACCTCAATCGATAAGGCAACTTCATCGATGAGTCCAGAAGAAATGAATGAAAAACAAGACTGGTATCACCCAATGATTAAAATCGCAACATCCTCGTGCACATGTTTTTTATTGTTTCATTTGAAATTAACGGATTTTATTTCTTAGCTCAAGATACAATTATCGTTATCAATTCGTTGTTTGCTATTTTATTCAATAAATATAGTTTTACATTTAATTAAAAATGGTGGATAGTAATTAAAAATTAATTGGCAATAAAATTCTAACAGTTCCTTTTACAGAAAATGTTTGGTTATTTTTTAATGGAATTTTTGCAGAAAAGAAGATTTTGAAAGAGTTAAAAATTTAATTTTTAATTAATTCCAAATGCATCCATTTTCTCATACATTATCAATTTTTCAGGAATTATTAACTTAAATAGTAATCAAATGAATTCAAACTAATCTGCTATTTTACTAAAAACAATTAGTCAATTTTATTGGATGACATCATTAGATAATCAGTTAAGAGTTTACATTCCTTTTTAACTAGTTAAAATATTTTTAATTTAGTAAAAATGAAAGATAGTTTTAGTGATTCGACTTATTTTATTTATCTATTAAGTTAATTTCCACTTTTTAAAGATTTTTACTTTCAGTCGTTTATGTTCTTTTGAATGTACTTCTTGTATAATTTCTTTTTTTTGTCTTGTTAAAAATTTGATAGATTCATAAAATAATAAAACTATTTAAAATTACCATAAATTATTTAATCACTAAATACCAATTTAATGCATTTCATTTTACGTATGAAACATTTTGTTCAAAAGTAAATTTTAATTTTTAACATTAAATTATCGTATTCATTCCTAATAATCTCCTCCTTAAAAACTCAATTAAACTTTGAAATGTCGTTAGTAATCTGTGCAAAAATTGTTTACATCTATGAAATTTAAAAAAAAAAAAAGCAACTTCTAAACATAAAATAATCTTTAAGTACTTATTTTGTGATGTTTATTAAAATTATGTAACACTGTGCAATCTCCTATATTCTCGTTGTGAAAGGTTATGCCCACCGAACTATACTTGCTTATTGTTTAAAATCCAAACTATGGTTACACGAATTTTCGATTCATTTGGGTCAGCTCTACTGTCATCGTTCAGGTTAATGACGCAAGACTCTTTTGGGAAGATTTATATCAGTGTGAGTACCATTTCTCTTCTTCTTCTTCATTAAGTAATGAATACATGGTGGCAAAGAAGAGATTGCTCACTCTTGCCAGATTTCTAAGCAGTGGATGTGGGTTTTTTTTTATGTGGGTATTATTGTCAGCCCTACGCCCAATGTTCTCAGTCAAATTAGAACGGAAAATTGATTCTGAAGTACTAAATACAAACATCTCATGACTAACCTCCCCTGGACTCGAACTGGCATGTTGAAGCCACCGTGAGTGCCAGAGAAAATTCAACATCACCGAATATCGGTTGAATTTGTATCAAAAGATTAATAAGCTTATAAACAAAAATTAATAAAGGAAAATTGATAAAATTATTTGGGCATTCAAATTTTACGTACAAATAGAATATCTGTTTAGAAGTAAAAATCTTAATTTAATAGTTATTAAATGCATCATATTCACAATAAAGAATTCAATAATAATTCAATGCATCATTCACAACAATTTAATAGTGATCAATTAAATCCATTATTCAAAAGAAAGAATGTATTAGTAATTAAATTGATCATTCATTAATAAAGAATTTAATACTGATTAAATGCATATTTCACAATAAAGCACTTAATAGTTATTAAATGCATTATTGACAAATAAAGATTTAACCCATCAATTCAAAAGTTAGTATGATCCATCATTTAATCGAGCAAATGAATGGATGAATGACAGCGAGCATGGAGAATGGTCTTCTGCTTTTATGCAAATTTTCCCTCTAATAATATCTTTTAAAACAATTATAACGTGATTATTATATCATTTGTTTTCAAATTCAATCTCTTTTAATTTTGTTGCCACGTAGAATTAATTTTTAAGAGAAATAAAAAATAGGAAACTTAGCAATGATTAAATTCAGATTATGGAGTATAGCGGTATCAAAATCCGTCAAACAGTTAATCGCAATTAAATAGCATAAGTAGCTATTGTTTAGCCAGTGTTCGTCCACATTATCTTAAGGCCATAGATGTTGCTACAATTTTTTTATACTTTTATAATTCTTTTTCATGGTAGGCCTTCAAAAATTGGCAAAAGGCCCGATATGCGTGTGGTCTGCCCTGTGCTGGCTTCATGTTTGAAAGCAATATTTCTTAATAACGAAACCTTTGGCTGGCATATATTAAAAATCTTCTACGTTAAATCAGCACCTGCAAAATACTACAAATGATATAACGCACAAAACGAAATTGTATGACAAATATTTACAAAAATCATCTTAAAAACGTGTTCGTTTAAGTTAGTCGTCCTTTGTTATAAATTTTGGGTACTATCACCCTGCCTGGGACTCTTCTGTCGACCGTACCCGTACCCTCCGTATTGCCTGGAATTTTTCACTCGATCCACTGTGGTAGAGTTTATTTTGATTATCCGCTGCTTCTCCCTAGCGCGTGCTCGTTGCGCATGCGTATCTGTAATACCAGCCTACGAGCATGCGCGCTAGGAGAAAAGTTAACGGACGTCCAAAATACGGCGCGTAAAAACCCTCCGGAATTTTTTCTACGGTTCCAAAGTCTAACGGGCGAAAAATGTGTAACGTAAGGGTTGTAAGGTCCGGAAGTGCTCAAATCGAAGGG
>BPLR01007413.1:0-90053 GCA_021605095.1 Caerostris extrusa
TTACGTATTGTTGTTGGAAGTGAGCTTTTCTTTTCTGTTTTATGTTTTATTAAGATGTTAGCTGGAAATAAGTGTTTCTTTAGCTTGTCGCTAAGAAAGTCTGGAAAATCTTAAAAATAATTTAAACCAAAATCTCTAGCTAATTAAACAAGGCGTATTGAAAATAGTATTATTACAACACAGAAGGGTAAAAAATACGAACATTATCCAGAACTTAACATCAGTAATTTTAAGCAGCACATAATTGCAAAGTCAACACGGCGTGTAATTTAAGTCAAAACAATTGAGTTTTAACTCGTGAAAAAGTACTGTAAATTTTAGCTGGCAACTTGTGATAAATGCTAAATACACACAAAAAGAACTTGGGAAATAGTACCTTATTCTTGTAATCAAAATAATGCTGCCACACATGGGGTTGTTTGCAGAATATGCTTGAGCCTACTTGGTTCAAAAAAAAAGGTAAGTCGCTGCAGCTCTTCGCACTCCGATATATAAATCAAGACACCGCGTCCAAGTATTCATGCACAACTATAACTATCAGCTTTAAAAACAGATGTTTATAGATTTGCAATATTCTACCTTGAAAAGTTAATCTGTTTAACCCGGAAAAAGATTAATAATATAAGTTTATCAATATTTAAACTCAATTTCTCCTTTTTTCTAATTCCACATATTAATGAAGTAAAAGTTTATTTTTCTAATGATGATAAGAAATTAATTAATTCAAAAAACATCAACAATATCTTCTTTACCTTCTATTATATATTTCTTGAAATTTTACTTATTTAAAGAGTTGAAATTGAAAAGGGATTGCACAAAAAGATTATTATTTTGTTCATTATTGTACCTCGCAGTTAGAGCATAGATATAAGAGACTTGTATAGGTTTATTGCAAATCAGCACTTTTAATAGAAAGTGTATTAAACATTTGAATCAAATCTGTTTTATACTACTTATAAAAGCAAGGCTAATTTATTACTGCTTCCGCTTACAAGGAAACTGAATTACCCCATTAAATGACAGATTTTTCAAAATCTTAACTATTGGTGATTATTATAGCTACGATTTATTTATTCCATGGTTATCAAGGTATGATTAGGCGCGAAAGACCCTAAATGACTTCTCTTGTATAAAAATAACCTCTGTATCTAAAGTGTATTATTAGCCTTGATATAGAAGTGAGCAGCCTGGGGTCATACCAGTAATTTCCATTCTTAAAAATTATTTTTTTTCAGGGAGTTTACTATATATATTTTATTGCATTTTTCATTAGCAATCCTCATAATCGTCGATAGGTTAGATGAGAAGTTCAATACATATAACTTGAAATTATTATACGATAATAGCAATTAGGCATTGCAAATTATTTATAATTATATAAATTTTTAGAATAAAAGGTAAAGTAATAATTTATTTAAATTAAATTATCTAAACTTACTATGCCATGTATTCACAATTATGTATCCTATCGTATATGTTTCGCTATATTATGTTGCAAGATTCTGAAAAGAATGATATTTTTATCATACTATATTTCTGTTAATTTTAATTACATTTGTAACGTTAATTTATTTCTATAATTTCTTCTAAATTTATTTATATAAATCACAGAATTATAGATACAATATTACCATACCTTATACCAAACAAAATTATCTTATTATACAAATTTACCATACTTATATAAAATTATCTTTATTATACAAATTTACCATACCTATCATTTCAAATTTATGTGAGCTTTATATCTGCATATATGTTCGTGTGATTACATATTTGTGTAAACATTTAAATATATTTTTGTTCTTTAATTAATTTTTGTACGTCGGGGGACTTTGTGTACCACTTTTGTATATCGCGGTGATGAAAGGAAAAATGTTTTCATCCAGGATGTCTTAGTTACTACCCTACGAGTATATTATGTGAGCCAGGCTGAGTGTCGATGTGAAACGCTGTTACACATTGTCACAATCATCTTCTATTCTGAAAGCAGTGATTACATTCGGACCAGAGGCCTCCTCCACACTGGATTGCACTTGTGCCTATTGGGAAACTAGAATCGGGCAATAGACTCTTCCTTTTAAAAAGTAATTTAATTTATTACTGTTTTCAAAAAAATTTTAAAAAAATATTCTCTCCAAATTTTAAAATTATTTGAAATTCTAATTGAAATGTGATGATTAGAATTAAATGTTGAATTATGACAAAAAATAATTAAATATTCAAATGTATAATTTTAGAGAATTTATGTAATTTTATAAAATTTTTTAAACATTTAGTTTAATAATTTGGAAGTCAAGCTGGTATTACTCTCTTCGTAAATAAAGATTATCAAATTAATTAACTTACTTTGAAATGTAAGAGAAGTGTTAGTCCCTTTAATTAATTTACCTTTCTTCTTTTTTTAATTTACTCTTCGATTTCTGTTGTGTTGTTCTTTTAGATGAATTTTTGTTAATGTATCCTGAATTTCTTTTTCCAAAGTGTTAAGTTCTTCAATACTAACTTTAATGCATCTGCTTTATTTATTACTATTTTTTCTCTTAAGTATTGTAAGTTTTTAAAATTTCTCTTCGAAAATAATTATTGATGTATATTTTTTCATTTGTCGACACATTTTAAGTATTCAGTTTAAAAAAAATAGACATTAAGTAAGAATTTTCAACTTAATCAACTTTTAAAGATAAATTCATCGACTTAAAATGACAGTTTTTCTTTTTATTACAACAGTATTAAAATTAAAAAAATAATCAATTCAAAACTAGATTCAGCGCAATTCTCAAATTAAAAATATTTCTAAGAAAAAATTAAAATATATAAGAGAGAACTATAAAAATCATTAAAAAAACCTACAGTGAATTTAAACAGAAAGGGTAGTAATAATCAAATTACGTTATAATAGAAAGTTCAAATAAAAATGGATAAAAGAAACACGAAGAAAACCTATTTTTTTCGTAAAGTGGGAGATTTAAATTAATTTAATATTAAAAAAAAAAAAAAAGAAACGCATTTTTGTTCAATTTATGAAACACTTAAAATTTTTCAAAAATTTGCTTTTGGAACATTTTTTGTGGATAATTGAATTATGTTTGTAAGTTAAAAACATTGTAAATTAATTCTTCATTGAAACACTTGAACAAAATAATAAAAATTAAAAAAATGATTTAGGTTGCATAATTTTTTTCTCTCAAGAGCCCCTTTGTCCTGTCTGGAATACTCAGATAAAAGCATAGTTTTTTATTCTGTTCATCATTTCATCGTTCTCATGAATATGATTGTAAAAAAAAAAAATTTTGAGTTAATACATTTTATTTCACCACAAAAAGTATTGCTCATATGTAAATCTTTATTTTTAAGGCGAAAAAAAATGTTTACAGATAAGTAGTTCTTATTTTTTTTTAAAGAATTAAAAATGATCGCAAAATTATATGTTCTCTTTCAATTATGTATAAATAAAACATTCAAATATAGAAAAACACCAAAATATTTTTACCATACTGGGTCATAACGAGCCATTATTTTTATTTTTGGGAATTATTGAGTGACAAAATAAAGTTTTCTTTTTTCCTACTTTGTACTAACGAAAAAAATCAGAATTAAATAAGTCTGATGTCCAAAGGAATGATTTTTTAATTGGGGGATTACAATCTGGATTGTTTGAACATTGTTATTAAAACACATTTTTTAAAGATAAAATATTTGTTATCCACCCGAATCTCCTTTTGACTCTGTCTAGACTAAGAAAAAATTTCATGTTTGACCATTTACTGCTTTTGTCGCATGTATAATTTAGTTGGGCTCGAAATTTTATGTACATTCTTTTCTTATTGTTTCAAAAAATAAAACGAACCCTTAAGGAGTTAACATCGAATAAAAAAAATATTTTCATGTGTTTTCCGACTCACAGGTACAAATTTTTATCCGATTAAATTACTCTCTACTTTTTGTTTTAATATAAGGTGAGCTATACTATTTACTGAATATAAGAGATAAATAACATCTTAATTGTGTAACGTAAAATTTTAATAATTTCTGGATATAAGATAAAAAGGAATATAATGAAATCTTTTTAATCAATTAAATTAATATTCATACTAGAATATAATACCAAATGTAAACAGTAAAATAGATGCATATATTTTTATATATCAGTGCATGCTAAGAAACAAAGATGTATATATATATATATATATATATGATTGCATTCCTATGCCTTTTTTTTTTTGATGTGATGTTTCTTTTTCTTATATATATATATATATATATATACATCGTTCACAGCTTTGTCCCCAGCAAGCTATTAACGAGACTTTTACTTTTGATTTGTTTATAATTGTATGCACTGTGACTCCAGATGCTTTGAAACATTCACAGCTAGTGGACGTGGCTTTTCGCTCTGTCGTTACCTCATCGAAATGTGCCAAATCCATTAAATTCCTTAAAAATGTTAATAAAATGAAATAAATAAATTTGTCTTTTATTTTACCAACAAACTCCAATTGACTTTTGACTGCAACTTGTAACAGCTTCTGCGCTTTTACACAAAGTCAATTGATTAAAAAAATTAAATAAGGCAAAATTCAAAACTTTGATTTGGAACGAATCCAGTTTTGGGGGAATGCTTCGGTTTTTCGTCACTGTAAATTCCAGCTCTGGAAAGTTGCGGACTTTGTCACTCTGTACCTTTTGACATTCCATCAATCTTTTTTGCAGGTGTCCTCTGCTCTTCTCTGTGTATTCAGGTTTCGTGAAAAGTTTATAATTTTCGTTTTTATATGCTTCCATCACGTGTTTTTCGCTCCGATATTGTCCTTTTCCAACAATTTCCATTGCCTAAATTCCTAAATTCTGTGTTCCATCTAATTATCTGAATTTCTTGTGTTGCAACTGCTCGCTTTCCTACAGTATATTTTCAAGTTTTAAGATTTAAAAAATATGCGCGAAGTGTTCTCCCCAGTGCGTATTTGTAACTCCAAAATTAGTTCAAAAGAAAAAAATTAAACAGTGAGTGAATGTGTTTATTACTTTACCAACTGCATATTTTTTCTTGTCATCATTATTTAATAAATTTTAAAAGTTGTAATTTTTGTAAGTTATAATTAGCAATTTTGTTAAATTTCTGAAAATTTTTATCAAAATGATAAGTTAATTAAACAAATCAAAAAAATAAAATTATAGATGAATGTTCTTTTTGCATGTGAATAAAATATCAAAAGAGAAAATAAAAATTTACAACAACATGAAAAAAATGTAACTAATAAAAATAATATGTTCAATGTTAAAAACCGATAAAAAGATATTCAATTATGAGGAAAATGATGTATGGAATGATTAAGTACACCTTTCCAAATCCACATGAGGAGCAACACATCATATTGCGGATCCTCAGATTATCAACAATGAGGCTGAGTTCAATTCCTTAATTGATTATCCCATTTTTGTTAAAGATAAACACGGAATTTTCTTTTTATCATATGTTATTCATGTTGGATAGATATTTATTTTGATTGTTAAATATAACTTTTTCATGGACTAAAGACTTTTCACAAAAAATATGCCATTTACAAAAACATTATGAACTTTTTTTTTTTGAAAATATATACAATTAACTTAAAACTGAAATTGAAAAAAAATTTATATTCCATTTTTTTCATATTGTTCTTGTTAAACCTATATAAGAAAATTTTTTACTAACCTATGATTGAAAGAGTGATATTTTTCATCATACACTCTGTTACGATCCTAACTTGTTTAGACATGTCAATCTGCTTCAACATAAATTGCTGGAAATTTTGTTTATATTTTATGTTATTGAAATATTTTGTATATTTCAATTGTTCTCCATTACATTATATTATATTTTGTGAACAATTCTCCATTATTTTAAAATGAAAATTATTTATGGGAACCAGCTCAGAATTGTCTCCACAATGTTGTGAGTTTGACCTGCAGTGAAAGCAGGCCAACCTTTTTTCTGAAGGGAGGATATTCTACATTAACACCCAATTTTAACTTTCCTGAATTCCCCACTATAACTAAGAAAACAGTTTTGACGGTCAACAAAAAGTTAAAGGAATTGCAATAACAATATCAATAAGTAAGAATAAGAACAATTTGAGGATATGAATTTAAATGTCAAACTTAAAACTGTCTCTTTGAATGCACTTATTACATATGTTATGAGTGAATATTAACACCCATTATATCACTTTGCCTAAATTATTGTTATCATCTTTGCTTAAACTGTCGGTATGCTGAGTATAAAACAGAATGTGTGTAGGTATTTAAAAGACAATATGTTGTTATATAAAATAAATGAATTTTATTTTTCCTGTTATGATTATATATATGCATATATATATATGCAGAGAGAGAACTTGCTATATTACGTTACCTAAAATCTTATAATAACATTGACATAATTAAATCCAAAGTCATTTTTAATATCATAAGATATTGCAATTCTATCTTTAAACAAAGATGAGGAGTTTTTACTTCTTTTCCTGTCTGATATTTTCACTTTCAAAGCAGATATGAATTAATAAAATCAACGGATCTCTCAATAATATTTCCCACTGAAACTTTTTAAGGTAAGTATTTTAAAAATTGGGAAATAATTTATTTTTGTTTTTTACATTTGGCCATCTAATTGTCTCTTACCCGCTTGTTATTTTTTCAGAAACTTTACTTATATTTTAAGTTAAAGAAAAACATTCATGATAAAATAAAGAAAATCTCTTTTTTAATATAGATTTAAATATACTTTTAACCATCATGAAGTTATAAATAGAGAAACTACCTCGAAGAAATTCAATTTTATTATCAATATTATTCATATTACTCCAACAATGTTTGTTTTAGTAGACAAAAAAAAAAAAATTCTGTTTTATCTCAAGAAAATAGAATTTCATTTAAAAGATAATTAAATTTCTAACGTCAATAAAATTCTTTTGCATTATCGTGAAAATTTATTCATTGAAACGTTTGATAGTTCTTAAGATAATATTTTATATTCTTCAACATTTCTGAATATCACTATACTACTGAAATAGTTTTTAAATTTTATTTTTGTATGAAACCGAAATTAAATGAAGTTTAATAAATTTTACTTTTTGAATTTGAAATACAATAGCTGTGAAATGAAACAAGTTAAAAGAGCTTATACAAACAACAACAAGAAATGTATAATATTTTAAATTCAAGTAATTTATTTATAATATTCAAAGTCTTTGTTATACTTTGTTAAAAAAAGTGTCAGTTCATTAAATGATAGTTGTAGAATACTAATGTAAGAAAATATTAATCAAATCGTACATGATAAAATTCAAATATTTGCAATCAAAATCAATTTTCGTATATATACGTATAGATCTTAAGTTGAAAATATTTTTTGTTTTAATTATACAATTTAACTTAGTTTTTCGAAGAATAAAAATGTTTAAAATAGTAATAACCCCTCAAAAAAATAAAAATAAAAATTTGTCTTTCAATCGAATATGCTGCTATTGAATATTCAAGTATGAATTAAAACAAGGTAATATTTTCTGAAGATGTGTGATTTTGGCATAGTGGTCATACTTAAAGTTAAAAATTTAAATTTCGCAAAAATTTCGTACAGAAACATTATCTTTATGCTTGAATATTTTCTTAATTAAAAAGTTACAATCTTTCAAATAACACTGTAATTCATTTTATGCAGAAAATTAGATTTCTTTGTAAGCTTATTAAGATTAATATTTTTCATTAATAATGTTCATAAAGTATTTATGTTTCATTTTTCATATTTCGAAATTCTCTTCTTTGATCATGTTGCATTTAATATATCATCATTATTTGTTCTTACATAAAGCGATAGAAAATAATTTAGTTGATGAATTAGCCACATAAGTGTGCTAATTATAAGAGGAATTCGTAAAATGAATAAATAGAAAAACTTGAAATCTCCCCCAATTTGCACTTTAAATTAATCACTCTGAAAGCACGTTTCATTTTACCCTGTTCTGATTCGTAACTGATTCGAAAGTTCTATCTGGAGAAAGATTTGACGAAAATTTAATTAAAGGTTTTAATTAAAATGCGGCGAAACTTGCGGTCCTTTCATCAAAGTAATTGTAAATACATCTCTTTAGCAAAAGTCACGCATCTATGTAGTACAATTATTTTGTTTGTAATTTATTAGTTTAAATATATGCATATTTGTTTTTATTAGCAAAAATATTCATATACTTCTAAAACTGATAATATTCAAAGAATTACCTTAAACTAAGGAATTTTGTGGAGAAGAATGGAGGTAGATAGGAAGCTCTTGAGTTAAAATAGCATTAAATAATTGAGACATAAGAAGGTACGCATTTCTGTGCAATTTCAATACTATTTTATATAGTGATATATTTGAATATAAATTCCTTCAAATAATTATGATGTTCGTATGAAATTAATTCACGATGTTTTCTTGATTTTTTTATCTAAATTCACTATCATTTCTATTAGTTTTAACATTTAATGATTGAAAATTTTGAGGATGACAAAACTGAAAAATGATCATGTATTCTTTCCTGCATGTATCCAATGAATGGCAATTTTTGGGAGTTTTGTATAGAAGAAAATATTCTTCAGATTAAATATGGATAACTATTTTACTGATGGACAAGTTTGTAATGATGGTAATATAGGTTTGGTAATAATATTTTTGTAACAATGAATCCACATGTTCTTATTGTGGTGTACAATGTTTTGGATGACTTTGTAAACGAAGCAGCTTTCTCAATTTATTTTTTATCATTTTCAAAGGATCACTTTTCGTTTCGCAATATAGCATGATTGTATGGTAGCTTATTTACATGAAATTAGTTTTTTCAAGAACTTTGACTCCTCTCTTGGTATTTCCTATATCATCTAAGATGACAATCTTTGGACCTGTCCTGAGTTATCTAGCAGTTCTCTAAATACACATTGAAAATTATTTTAATGTGTATTTAACTAATGTCAGCAGAATACGATGAATAATATAATAAATATATAG
Source organism: Caerostris extrusa (assembly GCA_021605095.1). Classification (NCBI taxonomy): domain Eukaryota; kingdom Metazoa; phylum Arthropoda; class Arachnida; order Araneae; family Araneidae; genus Caerostris; species Caerostris extrusa. The sequence goes on from BPLR01007413.1 coordinate 9,023, forward strand.
ACTGAATATAGAAATAAAAAACAAATTCTATAGCCTGATAACAACAATGAATTAATATTAGGCGTAGAATTTGTTTTGACCTATGATATGTGTGTAAATTGCATATGAATCATCTGAGTTCGAAAAGAGTGCTGCTAGCGTGAGTTATCACTGTTTTGAAATATGAGTAGACTCTGTTGTGATTGCGCAGAGTACCAAGCCCAGAAAACTTCGTGAAGGTTTTGCTAGTATTTCGTGCATCATATACCAATGCGTGATAATTTCCTCGAAATTATTCTTTGAAGGAATTTTACCTTTTACCCAACAATTATTTTGGTATGATGATAGGGTACTGATTGCAAGCAGTTTTTATTTTATTAAATGAAAATTATATTATCTTTTATTACAAGAAGTTTTTAATAAAAGAAAAGCATTGCAAACAAAACATATCATGTTATAAGAATTCCCTAACAATAATAGTATAGTGCGATAAAAATGAGTTAAACAATTTGTTACATTTATTATCCTTTTTTTTTTTTTCATAAGAGTACTAACACGATTTCTTATTTTACAAAACCAATATGCAAATGATTAGCATTTCAGCTGAGACACATATTAAAACGAGAACAGAAGGCTTTTTTAAGTACTAGAATTTTTTTCATTCGATATCCATCCATCCATCCATCCATATATATATATATATGCGAGGGTTAAGCTTCAGTGTGTCCCGCAGAAGGTGCTTGTCAATCGATCTCGGTTGTGAATCAAACACGTTTTTGAGTTTGGCAGAGGAAGAACTGTGGCTTGTTTGAGATTGCAAAATATCCTTCCGAGAAACTGGCGATCGTGTCGGATGTAATCAAGCCACAGTGATACGAATATGCAATCGTTGGATGCTGGATGGATGGATCGAAAGAAGGGGCAGGCATGTTGTGCACATGTCACAGATGGGTCGCACTTCAACACCAGGAAATGCATTGAAAGAAATAAGGTCTATTGAACAACAATCTATGTAAGCACATATCATTCGACGTCATTTGCAACATTGGGGGATTTCAGCGATACGTTGTTTCCTGCGATTATGTTTGACTCTAGACCACAGGTATTTGCTTCTGAATGGTGATATGAATGTTGCACGTGGACGACGTTTGTCTTTTCAGATGAATCGCGATTTTGCGTTCAACATCACGATAGTCCTATTCATGACTATTCAAGACTGGCTTACGTTGCTTACATCCTGCATTATGCATCGCCATACGGTCTTTCAGCTGTTATTATGGTTTGGGATTGTATTGTATTGGATTTTATTCTGCACCCCTTAGTACGTATTTCCAGTACATTGAACAGCCAGTGCTATCTGAGATTTGAAAGTCTGTTATTTTACTTTACTTTCAAGGCAATGATATATCTTTTATTTCTTGGTGTTGCATTTTGGATGGCTAGCAATATGTATGGAGTACTGAATTATTCTGTTTTATCAAGCATTCGTGTTTTCTTAAGCTTACAACTACATTTTCTTCTTATAAGTTCATATGTTTATATAATAGTCAAAGAAAACTTAAATAAACACATTTTTACCAAAATTTCTTTTTTAAATTCATTTTTTATTAGTTGTGTCAAATATTAAAATGTTATTTTTTTAAAATCCTATTACAAATAATCTGTAACCTTAAGAATAAAATATATGAAATACCCAATAGTTTGGGAGTAAATTGGGTCAATCATCTTTCTTTTAGTACGTTAATCTACACCGATTTCTTTCAACGCTACATATATATCAACCATTTGTTGAAATATATAGTCTTGTCTTGTTACTGAATAATTGAATTTATTTCCGCATTGACATACGCCTCCTTTTAACTTTTTGAGTGGACGTGTGGTATAAATACACTGTTTTACTACGTGTCACTTAGAAAATGATGCAGGAAATTTCATCTGTAAAACTCACAAGTCATTTCGCCTTCAACTAATTGAAAGTATAATTTTTCCGTCGTATAAGAAAGAACACTAGCAGTTTATTTTACTCCATGAAGAAAATACAAATAAATGTCTTCAAAAAATGTTAGATATATTTCTGAAACATAAAAGAAGAAAGCGCTAGGAATTGAAGAATGACTGAAAAATTTATAACATATAAAGACCATTATGATTTTGCACAGAGAAATAAAATTGCTTTTAGAATTTAATAGAAGTAAAAATATAAAAAATGTATTATCAACACAGAATAATCACTCTCATATAAACAGGATTAGCTTCATAGTTATAAACAAAGCTACTTTTGCTTGAGTATTAATTCATGGAATATTTAAAAACGCCATTAAAAATTACCTGATCTAATTAATTTTTCTTAATTATTACAATGAGTTGAAACGTTACAAAAATTCTTATTTTATTATTTTATTACTCTAATTTTCTACTTATAAGGCATTATAAACTAAACGAAACTTTTTCTTCAATGTCTGATCCAATGCTAAAAAACAATTTAGCATTAGGCCTTTTTCTAGAATTTGTAATCAATTAAAAAGAAAATGTCATTTTCAATATATGGAACAAATTCCCTTAAATTAAAAATTTCTTGTTAGTAAATAAATTTATATTAAAGTACATTGCAGACGTGTTTATTGTAATTTTAAATCAATTGAGCTTTTTGAAATAAAATATTTAGAAAGAATATGAATAAAAGTTTACAGTATTTTCCTCTTTTAATTTTATTTAGCGGAAAAATTGTGAGGAGATTTGAGGTATGATACTTTTCAGATTTGGTCCCATCAGATAATTTTTTCTAATTTAAAAATTTAAATAATTCACGAAGGTTTTATTGATTTACAATATAGTGCTTTATAGGATCCTTATATATGAGGATTCTTTTAATATTTTTATGGGTGCTATATTTTTATCTATGAAGTACTTGCTTCATGTTAGTTAAAATAAACGATTTTTAATGTACAATATACTAGCGGGGAAACTTAAGCAGGAGCACAATTATGAAGCAAACAGACACAAAATTGGAGAAAAGAGCATGTAGAGATCATCCTAATAGTAAACATCCAATTCAGTAAAAAGAAGGTTAGTATGAAATTATCTGAAATAATACATCACAGGTTACACGAGAGCACATGAAAAGTTGTCGATAATAAGCATAGGAAGGAGGAATTGCAATATAATAACTTTTGCTACAAGTTCAAGTAAATGACACGGCTAGAAGAAATAGTATGGATGACTGCATACGTGGGAGAAAGATAGAAGAGGACCACAGTAAACCAAGTGTATCCCCAAGAGTTTCGTATTGACCATAGTTTTATTTCAAGTGTATGGAAATCCTTAAAAATACAAGCACAATTGTGAAAGAAGATAGTGTTAGTGATGAGACATCTGTCGAGACACTTGGCGTGATCGCTTGTGTCCAATAAAAAAAAAAGAACCAGTGGATAACCAATACATCATTGAACAGGCGAAAAGAAGCCGTCACCAGTCAATGAACAATATTGCTAAGCCATTCCATATGACAATGGGACTTCAAGTGTAAATTTTTAAGTGACTTCATAAAATTAGCCTATTATAGATACAGAACGAATGAAGATGAAGAACTAGATAGATTTCAGAACGAAGTGAACGTATTCCGCTGACAGCCACCCACAAGCGTTACAATTTAGGCCGATGAAAAAGATTGGAAGTTTCATTGCAGCAAGAATCGTTTCAGTGTTACGAATGATTTTGGAGACTAACTGATATGGAGATAGGTGGGATAACGGTTCCATCCTAGTAGCGCCAGCGAAACTGTGACCGTGATCACCTGTGAAGGCATTAGAGAGAATGGTTACTCTGAGCTCCATATTTTTGAAGAACATGCCGCTTACAGAGATGGCTTTTGTCATTTTTTCGCTCCATAAGTCTGCTTCTAGATGCCATTAGTGCAGACTTCATTTTCATGAGCTGTGACGGCAGACAACAAAGGGCGTGTATTGTGGAGAAACCGTTGAAAAAGAGGATACCATTCAAACAAATTGGTCAGCGTTATCCCCTGAATAAATCTCATGAAACATGTATTGGATAGATATTTTTGATACCATCATTTTCACGGAAGAACTTCCAACAACTAAAACAGATAAATGAGTGGGTTCTCCACTGCAATCAAGGGAGGCTATGTTTATTATTAAGGCATATCTATTTATTGTTCTTCCTTTTTGAGAAGATAATCATTCGTATTATTACTAATCTTCTAAGAAAGCTTTTTCTGTTTGATTACACACATGCATACTATCTATTCATTTTTGACACTTGTTCTCTTTTACAAATTCCTGGTATATATTTTGATTTTCATTCATCCCAGGTGCAGAACAATCTCTTTACTTAACATTTTGGACAGAAGTGAATTTTTATAGTGAGTTTAAATTGTAAATATAGTTTTCTAATGTTTCATAATCATTGTAATAAGGTAATGAAAGACTGAATTTTTAATTAACTGGGTTTGTATTAAAAGATACATTTTAATGTGCGAAAATTGAAACAAATTATTTCTCTAGGCATTCGAATTATTATTTATTATGAGCAATATTACTGTTATATAATATGCTATATTATTTTATTCGTAAGTTCCTGAAACTTTTCTTTTTAAATTAATTCTATAATTTATAACCCCCTTAAAAATTTCTTCATTTATTTGTTTCTTTTAAGATTAATTATTCTTTTAATTGTTATTCATGATCTTAAGAATAATAAGGAATGATGAATCTTTTCATTCCATTTAGTTTGGGAAAATATAAGTATACAGAAATTTCATCAGCAAAAATTTCTTCATGCAAAAAAGTTCGAAAACGGAATTTGAGCAAGGCTACGTTTAGAATATAAAGTAGATTACAAGAAATCGGGATATCGTTCTCCTTAGTTATTTATTGAGAAATAGTATTTCTACTATTTTAGCTATGCTGATCAAATTTAATGTTAGATTAATTATATTTATATTTTTTCATTTTTAAAAAATAATTATCCTTCTATAGAACTTCAATTAAATCGTCAGAAATGAAATTTGTACGTTGATTGAATAAAATGTATTTTATAAGTACAAATATATATATATATATATATATATATATATATATATATATATATATATATATATTCATTCTGAATATTGTTTTATATATATTTATTACATATATTTATATAAATAATTTTTTATTTCTTTTAATTTTGATTCAAGGATGAACAAGACTATACAAGAAAGGGGGGATTAAAACTTGTAACGAAGCTTCCTCTTACACACTGGCAGTCAGTCAACCTCGAGATTCTCACTCGAGGGGGAAGTACTGCGCAACCTCAGCTCCCGTTGAGAAAAAGTTTAGTTTGTAGTCTCTCCCCCGAGAGGAAAATTATATACAACCCTGCGTATTAGTTGACCAACAGACTCTCACCCGAGAGGATGCATATCTGAGTATCGAGTTTTCGACTTAGAAGTGGAATCTTTCCACGATTTATATGCCTTTAAATGTGTTAAGTATTGTATGACTCTAATTGTATGTGTGTGGCACTTGTGCGGATGTAAATAAAGCTGTGAGTTCTTCAACCTGTGCCTCAAGTATCTCAACCCAACCACACTCAGTTGCAATCTGTTGCCTAACTGAACACTATAAACTCCATTTTTTAAAAGATTTTACTATTGCGTTATAAAAATGTGAAAAAAGTTTAATAATTTGCTCATATGATCTTTCCTTCATTAAAACTAAGAAATCTATCATATCAATGAGCACATTCATATAAACAGTATAAAATTTGAACTATTAAACTAATATTACAAAGCAGTTTATCATAATCTTTATAATAAAACAGGATTTAAATTTTAATAGTTTAAGCTGTAGTGATTTTTTAATACATTCAATTTTTTGGTAATGTATTAAAAAAATCTAAAATAAGTTATTTAACATTTCACATTTTAAACTAAATAAGCGGATCCCTTTTACTGAAAAGTTTTCTTTTAAAAATATTACTGCTTTTTTTAAAGTTCAGATAATTCATCCGAAATTTCCAGCTAAAATCTTAAACTAATACATGGAAAAACTTTGAAATATCCGGGACTATTCATAGAATATTTTTTTCCTAAAATGTTCGAAGAAAATAAAAAAAGACTTCGATTCAAATTTAAATTTATCAAATTACGCTAAAAAGTTCAACTTTATTAAGAAGAATTGACAAGACGTACATTCTGTTATGCTATTGATAATTCAATAGCTCCAGCAACGTTTTTTTTAATGCATACCATGTTTTATTCTTAGATTTGAGGAAAACTTTTTGACGAATTCACAAATGATGGCAAAATTCAAGCCGAAACTTAAAAAAAAAAATGTATGGAGGAAGTAAACAGAGATGGAATTCAAAAGGTGTGATGAATAAAAGAAGAGATACTAAGCTATGGTAAAAGGAAAGTTCAATTCAAGCAGAATAAATTTGTGAAATAATGTCCCAAGAGAGAACATGGTCATCAGAATAAATTTTTTTTTTTACCTCAAAATTTTTTCTAAATTCGACAAATAGTCTTGATTTTTTTATTTTACGTTTTTCATAAAGAGAAGAAAAAAAAAATGAAAACAAATTCAAAGTTTTTCTATCTAATGAAATGTTTTTTACAAAGGCATGTTTGTTATTTGTTTTGAAACAAATATTTTTGTGTGCATTTAAATCTGTGTTCAGGTTCTAGGGAAATGCCTTTTAAATCGTTTTTATTAGAATGTCATAGGATACCGTACTATTCATTGAATATTTTTTGTAATGTTCCGTAATAACTGAAGAACAAGTTTAATTTGGAAATCCTGGTGCTATGCAAAATGAGTTATTGAATTGCCAAAAAATATTAGAATTATTTATAGAGTGATATTTGGACAGCTAGAAACACACTTAACTTAAAAGCATTTTTTAAAAAAAAAAGTTTTCTTGTTTTTCCTTTAATACTTAGACTTAACTACAGAAAAATGTTTCATGTACAGGGGGCTATGTGAAGTAGAATATTTTTGGGCTATAAAAGAGGATCATTCCAAAATACATGTTGATGATTTTATTGTTACTGAATTTAAGCTAATTCTCAATAGATGAAATCAATTTTAAAACATCAATTTTTGAGATAAATGGAGGTTTTAGATCTAGCTGGTTTAATGAGAATAGAGATATGAAATTTAGTAGTTCTCTATTTAATTCATCACAAAATTCAAACATTTTTTAACTGAATTACATGAATTTTTTCAGAAACTTCGTAAGTTTTCTTTTTATTTTCTAAGAGTAGAAAGAGGGATAAAGTTAGTTCAAAAGCTTTTTCAAAGTGTCAAAAACAAAAAAAATAAATGGTCACATCGAAGATGGTAACATAAAAAGACAATTATAGGAGTATGAAACAATATTATAAATTCATTAAAATATTTTTTGTGTATCGTTGTAAAAACATATATTTTATGTAAAGAATTTTCATTAAAAAAATAATGTCATTAATACTGTAATTAGAAATTTTTACTTATCATCTCAACTAATTCTAGTTATATGTAGTTATCAGTTATGTTCTCTGCCTGATATCATATTTCAGTTCCATCATTTATCTATTGCCTCCAATTCCAAAATAACTAAATCATAAAGTTGTGAAAATTATATTTGTAATCTTTATGTAAATTAACGAATATATAACATGCAGTTTCTATCAAATTTATTTCAAAAATTTTTATTTATCTCATTTTCTAATTTTCTTAATATATATAAGTTTTATTTAACTTTTTATTTTACAATGATATTCTTATATTTGATTTTAATACAAATATTTCGGATATTTATATTCGATATAGTATACTGAATTTATAAAGTATTGTAAAATAAACACATTTATTTTATTTTATAATTATTCATTATATTATTTATAACTTTCGGTGCTTATAATAGCATTTAAAAAATGTAATTAACATAAAAACTTTATAAAAATATAAAATATGAAATTGTTGAAATATGAGATACAAACGATTGAATATTTATAAAATATATTTTAAGAAATAGTTTCAATTCAATTTCTCAAATTGTTCTTCCTGTGTTTAAATACATACTAATTTTAAAAAAATTACAGCAGCATATTATAGCACATTTATCATAAATTGCTTTTTAATATAATATCCGCAATACTGCAGACTCTTACACAGTAATGTAAGGTGAAATAAAAAATAATACTTGAATTTTATATGTAGAATTTTTAATTAGAGATTGTTAGAATGTTTTTATAATACAGTTTTTAATTAAAGCATTTAGAAAAAAAAAAATATTAAAACGTAGAAGTATGAAAATATCCTTTAACAAAACATGGAAATATTCTTATAACTTTAATATGAAAATAAGTATTAACATGTTTCTTAATTATTTTTCCAATAACAATTCCTTAAACAAATATGATTTTTTTCTTATTTTAGTTATGTTATACTTATCCATAAATGATGATTTTTAATTTGAATAAATAATTGATGAGCAAATTTATGAACTAATTCACAATAAGAAAATATTCAAAAATAACAAACAAATAAGAAAAACATTCCAATAAAAGATACAGTTATTTGATTTTTACACATTTATATTTCATTAGTAAATATTTATATTTCATTAAAATAAAAGACAATGTTATGTAAAAAAAAAAGTATTCAGAGTAAATATATAAGTACGATACACTTTGTTAGTAATTTAAATCAAAACACTTATCAAAATAAGAACTGATTCTATATGTGTAAACAAAAATTGTTTTCATGATTATAGATAAAAAATCTGCAAGTGTCTCTCACTACATGTTATTTTGTTAATGGGTTTTACAAATCATGTTGGGAAAAGCTTCATGTTTACATCAGAATTTATTGTTGAATCTATTTGTCTCCTTTGGATTTATTTTTTTTCAATATATAAAGAACTATTTCTTGTTCTTACTTTCTATCAAGTGATGAAACATTTCAATAAATAAGCAATGTCGTAGTTCAATAAATCAATCATCAGTGGAAATGAGCTTTGGGGGTTTTACTGTGATCGAATAGAGCAAAAATTTCTAATGTACCCGTATTATATATAAGAAGGAAAAGTAATAAATGTTACCATGAAAATATTTAAAATTCTCTTTAGTTCTGCGAATTGTTTTGAAATTTTTAAAATGGTTATCCTAGTTTGGATCTTAATCAATTTTTAAAACATTAAATTTCATGAATTTAAATATATCACATATATCCTAATTTGTAAGAAACAAAAAGTTAGAATTAATTAGACAGTTATTGAGATAGATAAGTTTAAATTAAATTAAAAATTAGAAAGTTTATTCTGAATAGCAAGTAATTATTCACCAATGAAATTTTATTATGATGTTATTAAAAGTATTTCCTAACAAAGTAAAGTCTAAAATTATTAATATATTATGAACTATAAAATTTGTGTTAATAATTTTGTTTTTATTTCGGTAGATAATAACAAATATTTTATAATTAAAATAATGAACTGTTTTTAAAATATAAATGTATCACATCTATCATGATATAAAAAGCAAAGATTTCCTAGAAATGAAAGCAAAAGCAAAATTTCAACAAGTTATTAGATTAGTCTTATTTTATAGGCTGTATGTCTCAATTAACAGCTGTTATACTGGTATTATTTCCAGAAATTACTTTTGAAGGAATCAGATTAAATATTTGCTTCCGCGGATACACTACAGAAACAGGAACTTCTGTTAAAGAATTCAAACATGATCCTGCATCTCACTTAGATAAAGAATTGACGAAGCGAGTAAAACTTTTACATCTGGAAAACCAGAGAACAGATAAACTCTTCTTGGCACAGAAGAGACAAATCCAAACTACAGCTGCCTACATGAAAGAAGATATCACTTCACTTACAGAACGTGTCGCTGATGATAGTGTGTAAACGTTTGCCAATGCGACATTTTGCTTTGGAGCGAAATAATCAGGGTTGGAGGAGGCTTAAGCATGGGCTGAGTTTATTCAAGTGAGAGGAATGTCACGTAAAAGATATGCAGTTTGTCTTTGGCACCTAACTCGGTTCAAATATTAATACAAATATACTATATCTCATATCAGGTATCAAAATCCCCATGCACTGTAAGGTTAACAATTTTGGATTCATTTAGGAGCAGATATGACGTGTCAGCTGTTTTTTACGGAATTATGTCTGACAGTTGGTATTATAATCAACAACACAATTTTTGCTAATTTTAATTACAACAGCAAGTTAACAATTACAGGTTTATTTGGGGGATGGCATGAAGTCTCAGACGTCTACTTTTACCGAATGATGTATTGCAGCCAGAGATATGTCATTTAATAACAAAACAATCTTCCATATTGAACATCAAAACACTATTTTGGGTTATTTTTATCTAAATATATGGTTTTGTCTGAATAGAAAGGAAGTAAGCTTAACATTTTTATGTTCATTTGGGGCTAACATGTTGTCCTAAATATATCTCTTTCTTACTGAATTATGCCCTGCAAGTAAGTGATGTTATATTCATTAGAGCATAGAATTCTTCATATATTTCATTTTTAGACACTAAAGAAGTTGTACTTTTACTTACATATATGATTATGTTTTAAGAAACAAAAATCATCAGCATATTTTTTAATTAGTTATTGTAATGTAATGTAACAATGTTTTTCCTACTTATATTATGAACAAATAGACTCTCCTATAATTGAAATTATAAAGCTACTTAAGGAATTTTCATAAACACACGAAAAACCACATAAATAAAATCAAAAATTAAAACGAAAAATAAAAACCTTATAAATATAATTATTCGCTACGATCTTCATCACACTGATTTCTCAACTTAGTTCTATATTTGATCTTTTTATTGATATAATTAAAAATATGTTTAATTTGGAGCTGAATATTTTTATCGAGAATTCTTTGTCAGAAAAATCTTTTAAATTTAAGGACATAAGTTAGGAGAAATTTTTCGATTATGAGTTAATTTTTTTTTGCAACGGAAAAAAATATGTTCAATATCTTATTGATGAATTGAATGGAATAACTTATTTGATTTATATAATAATGTTTATAGTTAAATATATTATTTATTTGTTTGGATCATTCAAACATTATGTTTTATGGACATACATAAATTTTCATTTTTAATAATTACATCTGGAAATATGATCATTACCAATTGTTTTCTAAAAAAAGTTCAAAGACATAAAAAATATTAATATTTTCTCTCTATTTTTGTAAAAATTCAATAATGAATTTTTTTCTATTTTAAACTTTTTTTCCTTATTAAGATATAATCATCATTCTGATTGCCATTTTGTAACTTTCTAGTATAGAATACGGAGATGTAGATTAACTTTTTGCTCAAGACTAAATGTTATGAATGGTGTATTTTAGTATTATAGCAAATAATTATTTTAATTTGCCAAGTTTTATTATTTATATATCTGCTTATTTTTGACGAATCAGTATTTTTTTACAGTTAATTATTAAAACTTTTTGAAATTTGATATTTATAAGTTTGTAAAAATATTTCGAAAATTAATTTCAAAATTATATTGATGGATGTTCGAAAACTCATTTAAACCGTTGAGAAATATGATAATACTCCAAAATTACAATTTTAGCATTTGCATATTATTCAGTTTTGCTTGCTGAGTCTTCTGAAAAGTACGTTTCCTTTAAAAAAAAATTAGATTTGAAAATTTTCTTAAAGAGAGTGATTTCACGAGAGATTCACGATTTCAAGAGAGTGATTTCAGTTTCAAGGGAGTGAAATTCTTTTTGCACTTTTATTACAGCATAAATATCATTTTGAAAGTCTTAATATCGAAACAATCTTTTAATCCAAAAATATTATTGCGAAATAATAAACTCATCATTAGCTTCATAATAATAACAAAAAGCTTTAAAGTAAAAAAAAAACAACTTATAATTAAGCCTTATTGGAAAATATTTTTAAATATGGTGTTCGCATTTGAAGAGTCCAAATTAGTTTTCTTTTGAAGATTAAAATCTATCGTTAAAAATTATCTTTGTAAGCACATTATTTTTAAATCAGTTTTAAATTATCGTCAAATTATGAGTTTCAAGAAAAAAAAGCAGTTGAAAAATGTTAACAACTTTAAAATGTAATAAGTATGAGAGAAGAATAAATTAAAAGTAATGAATTCAATTTACTGAATTCTTATTAAATGAAATTACTTGTGTAAAATTATAAAATGTGTTCATGAGCATATTTTTAATCTACTTATATTTTAAAATTCTAAGTAGTCGAAAGTGTAAATATTTAGCATGCTTTCATTTGTTGTATATGTTAACAAATTCTAAAAGCAAAACACTATTAGCCCAAAATCTAATTACTCTAGGGGAATTAGTTTTACTATATAATCCACAGGTACTATATCAACAAGTAAAAAAATAATATTTTTGAGTTAGTTAAAATATTTTGAAGCTTCAATATTTAGCATGGAATTAATATGTGTACAGTAATCAAACCTCGTTTGTGTTTTGATAAGTGTCATCCACAATGTTTGACTCTAATCCCATTGTGAGATTTATTACCAGAATAAAATGACCGTTACTTAAAATGCAGTTATTAGTTTTTAAGTTTTTCAAATTTTTTTTTTTAATGTTTGCTGGTAAACATAATTTTTTATTATGAACAATTCTAATGTAAAGAGTGATTTTGAATATAAAACTTTAAGTGTTTTTAATCAAAAATGAAATAACATTTTTTGTCATATCTTAAACAAACTTAGATTAGAACGAATGCTTAAAAATAATTTAAAAGATGATTTAAAAATAAAAAATATCCTTAGTAAGAAATATGTAAAATTGACTGCATATTTTTTGTTACTGTCTTTGATGATTACACAAAACAGCCTATTCTCTGAAATATGATTGCCTGGAGAGAGATTTGGTAATTTGAATGACCAAGAAAAATATGTCTCAAACTCATAGATGGTCATTAAAATAGCATACCATTGAAATAGGTAGTATTACTTCGCCGTAAAATAAAAAACCGAGATACTTGGGAAAACCACAAGAAAGCGTGAATTGATTTTCCACTGTGATATGAAACTACCAACGAAGAATTCTCAAGAATCTATCAAATGGAATGAATGACCCTCTAGACCATATCTTCTTTTCGTATTACTGTATAAAGTTGGATAATAAAAAAAGGATCTTTGTGAGCCATATCATTATTAAAGCTCAAAAGTTTATCTTCAAACGAATGTTAGAGCCGAATAAAATAAGTCGTTATTAAAGAAAACTTTAAATTATTTTTGCATTCCAATGTAAATCATGACCATTATTATAGCTGTTACTGTTATTAATTAGCACTGATCATTGGCATACTGATGTTGAATGTGACTGATTTCGATATTAAACTCGTCCTTATGAATTTGATTTGTTGAAATATTAATTAAATGTAGCAATTCTTAATATGATTTATTATTATCACCCTTGTTAAAAATATTTAACAATGAGATTGATGATTGATAATATATTTTTATAATAGATAATATATATATTTTTATTGATTGATAATATATTTAACTATGAGTTTGATTATGCCTGCAGCGTCTGTTGCAATCACTGCTTCACTTGAACTTAGAATACCCCTAATTTGTTGGCAATTTTAGAACAGAGCAAATACAAACATTCCAAATTAGTGCATTTATGACTTTTAAAAATTTCTATGAGCTGAAAGTCCAAATTTACTGCAATTACTTTTAATTTAAAAAGGGTATTGAATTGATTTGTGAATGTTGTTTTTGCTATTTTGTGTTTCAAGTAATATAGTAAACTCTCTGAGTTTAATCTTTTTAATAAATTTTTTAGTTGTTTTGTAGAATTCCATATGAGAGCCTAAAAACTTTGGCGTATAGGACAAGCTTTATTTGAAAAAGAATTTAAGAAATGTTATGCATCTTCGAATATAGAAGATACCCAATCATGCCTTGAGATTGGAGAATAGGCATGATGATTTTTCTGCTTTTTCTCCTCATGTTTAACACGAATGTTAGTCAGTTCTAGTTAAGAAGACTTACAGACAGCCATTTCTATCATAGGATGATGTAAAGTTTACTAAACAATACCAATATATTAATAACTTTTGTACATCATGTGATCTCCATATATTGAAAATATATTTTTTGTATTCCAGATAATATAACAAGGTTAAATGTAAAATTTTACTAAATTTTAAATAAAATTCACTTTTTTTTTTTACTTTTAAATACTTAGATTCTAATAAATATCAGTGTATAACAGATAATTTAATTACGATAAAAATTTTCAATGAATTAAATTAATTAATTAATAACAGAAACAAGTTTATTTTGCAAACTATTCTGAAATAATAAATCTTTATTTATTGACTGATGAATCTTGATTCTATTATTTGTTGCAAAACAAAGCAAATAATTATGCTGTTCATTCAAGTACAATATTTAGCATTATGTATTCCTTTAAGTAATGAATGACGGTGCTTATATTTTTCCAGATAAAAAATCGTTATGTCTCGTCCATGTAAAATATATTGCTTATTGAATGTTACTATGAGTAAGAATATCGGAATATTACATCTTGGTTAAGATAATAAAACTATCACAATGTTATCACTTGTTGAAATGAAAAATAATAACGTGCAGGGGCATAATTATACCATCTGAGGCCCGTGGAAAATTTTTCGAATGGAGGTCCCTCGACGCAAAGTATTACGTTTTTTTTTTAGTAAAAATTTTATTTAATAAAAATTTCTTTGTTTGGATTTTCTGATCAGCAAAAGTGTCAATGACAGCCTCAAAGTTCAAATTTTGGGCAAGTTGCGTAATCTATTTCGTCCCTATTTCGTTTCTTTAATAGATTTTTATCAATTATAATTTCGATAATGATTATGATAGCTCAGCATTAGTCATAGTCTCAAACCATTGTTACACTATCCATAGTCACAAACCATTATTACACTAGGAATTGTTGCAAATAACATAAATGCAGTGCACACTTCAAGAAAGCTTGAAGACAGAAAATAATTGAACCGAGTATAGATGTATTTTTGCTGTCGAAGCCTTAAGTCCCTAGCATTGGGATTACCTGTGCGTAACTATTTCTATTACTATTACTACAAGATGCGATATATTTTTCATACAGATGAATGAATTCAAAATCTTGACGCACATTTTTTTAATTTATCGCTTTAGTAACTTACATTTATTAAATACAGAATTAATAAATTATATTTTATTTTGTAATAATAAATATCAAGCCTTTCCTGTACTCATAGCTTCTCTGATCGGGGAGGGGCCCGTTACAATTTGCCGTCTTGCCACCCTATTGTTATGCCACTGATAACATAATTACTTTTATCAGAAATTTGTTGTTAAATTAGTTTCAGTATTAGAAAAATACCTTTGATTTTTCGCTATTTAAAAATTTTTAAAAAATTAGTGAGTTTAAAACAAAGCTAAACCTCAACATCCACTAATTCGGTTTCGTACCACCACTCGGTTTCGAAAGTGGTTTTTTTCGGTAGACAAAATTCAGGCAAAACTTACCTTGTTTTTGTTCTTTTAGTGTTTTTGTTTCAATTATAAAAAGATTCTGTAGAACAAAGAAAGACTGTGATTTTATCTCAATAACAAGAAAAAAGCATTGATACCTATATTAATATTGCATCAGAAACGCGTAAAAGGGTAATAAATCATTCTAAGTTATTTTTTTTTCTTACTTAAGATAGAATGAAAAATTTCTAAATATAAATATAAAAGAACCAATTTTATTGCTATTGTGAGCATTTCTTTACAACCGAATTTTCAGTTGAATGAAATATATATATATATATATGAAAAGCAAGTGAAATAAAAAAAAAAATATTTTCATTTAATCGATTTTAAGAAATCCAGAAATTGCAGTTAGAATTCTTCGGAATCGAAATGAAGTATTCAAAATGAAATCAGACGAATCGAACCCAATTCAAACTCTTTTGAAAAAGCTTCAAACAGATGAAAAGAGTTCGAGAAAACGAGAAAAATATCGAGTTAATCAACGTGTCAAGTGACTTTCTAAATTTCTTATTTCGTCAGGTCGGATTATTTTACGTTGAGTTCCAAAGATCTGACGTTATTTCATTTCAGTCGGGGTGACAGGTTTGGTTTGTTGTTCTACGGTCATTTTGTGCACACTCGTGATGACAGAGATCAAATTAGTCGGCTCAAATAGAATTTAATATAGTGCTTGAAAACAATAAATCTAGTGAAATTAAATCGCAATCATTAACAATCTTTTTTCTTAGATAAATTTAGAGGTATTGAGGATCAGTATCTTCAAAATCCTTTGAATCTCACTCTCAGAAAGCCCATTCGTTGATCAGATCATCCTATGTGGTAGTTTAAGTTCTTTTCAGAAAAATTTATTTTATTTTTAATTGGCAAGCCGGAAGACCAAATGAGTTTATACAAATTGAGTGTAACATAGGATTTAAAAACAACAGGATTCGTGAAATCAATGCATATCATTAGCAGTGTTTTCTTCAGTTAATTTAGAGAAGTATTGATGATCTTTTCCAATGTTCAATTAGTTTAAAGAAATCTAGAGAAGCTTAGATGTAGATAATTTATTTGAAAGAACTTTTTCACTATTCTTTTACACAACAATTTTTATGTTATGCCATGGATCACTTTACTAACCAAAAACAACATGAATTTGCAGCATTGGATAAAAATTTGGCCTGTAATTAAACCAACTTAAAATATGTCAAAATAATAATAATAACTAAATAAGTGTATATCACTAGCGAAAGAAGTCTTTTAAGTCTTTATGAAATTATGTAATAGTAGTTTTTATAATGCAGAATCATGTACAACATATTATCTCATAATAAAATTAAAGACAATTATTTTTGGTATAAAAACAATATTTATTAAATGGAAAGTTTCTCAATTTTCATCCTATTTCCATTGATTTTTCGATATCTCTTCAGACTGAGGAGAGACAATCATTGGCTTTTTATAAAAAATGCTTAGCGTTTTAACATTTAATGTAGATAGTTGTTAAGATTAATTTTCAAAATGCTAAAATCAGATAACGTTAAATATGCCACGGGCGTATTTTATATCGAGGGTGCGTTTTAATTTTGCAGAAATACGAAATAATAGATTTCGTAAAACAATTGAAAATAAGAAATCGATTGAAAATTCTGAATTCATTTTATGTATGGTTCCAATATCTCGAAATCTGGCGATAACAGATCTAAAAGAGAAAGCAAGCAAGGGAAAAAATATTCCCAACATTCCGTTCCCTGAAGTTATTTTTAAAAGACCTTATTTCTACTGTAATGTTCCCCATGAGTGAAAATAGTTTTCAGAATAATACAACATTCATTGCCCTCATTCTTCAAGGTTTTAAAATGAGTAATTTTTTAAATTAGTGGCCTGATGTAAATGGATTGAGTTCCAATTTTTGCCATATGAAACAACAACAAAACTAGTAACATTCACTAAAGAATTTGGCAAATGAAAACAACAAAAATCGACGGGGAGGAGATAGCAAAGGAAAGAAATCCCTGGTATTTTTAAAAATCATAATCATTTGAAGAATAAAAAAGAAAAATACCTTTACTATCGGAGCAACATGTATTTCAGTATGGGATACACGAATGAATTCAGGATTTCGCTGATGAAGTGTAATATAAAGCTACTACAAAGTAGTAACAAAATTTCAGGGAGTCTTTCTGTGTAAATATTCGTAAAATTAAAAAATAAAGGGGATCTATTGTAAGCCATTCTTTA
The DNA here is from genome assembly GCA_021605095.1 of Caerostris extrusa. Classification (NCBI taxonomy): domain Eukaryota; kingdom Metazoa; phylum Arthropoda; class Arachnida; order Araneae; family Araneidae; genus Caerostris; species Caerostris extrusa. Next base: position 26,788 of record BPLR01007413.1, read on the forward strand.
TGGATCTCTATAAATTTGAGAATGTATAAAAGTAATTTAAAGTAAGAATAAGTTATTCAAAGTAAGAATTAGTTTCTTACGCAATACATCAACTCAGAACACACAATTCTCTCTCTCCTATTTTTTATTGAATAATTTTTCGCTTTCTTTTCAAGTGCATTAGTTCTTCGCTAATGTGTTCAGATAACAATCTCTTTATGATGTATTGTGAAATGCAATAGAAATAAAATATTGCACCCTAGAAAGGATTGCTGATAAAACAAAATTAGTGCACATAGATCTTTTTAATACAATAAGCATAAAAATTTATTATGCATTATTAAGTTTTTAGCTTGGTAACAGTTTTTGCAAATAGAAGCTGTTGAAATTTTCCAAAATGAAATGAGTAGAAATTTCAAAAATTAATTTTTTTTAGATCATTTTTATAAAATTTCTAAAGATAAAAATTTTATATTTCTATTTTATAAAATATTAAATCATACAAAATTAATTTTGCAACTTTTTAAAACTGAATTTTCATTGGTTACAAAAATATGAATGAATTTAAGAACGAAATACGCTCGAACTGAATGTACTATTATATTAAGTATAAGTATATTAAGTTAAGTATATTGTAATTTAATTCATTTTTACTTTTTCTATTGTTAAATAAGAAATGCTAAATTTTTGTGCGCAATATTTTTTAAATTTTTGTTCTGCAATAGCTATGTTTTAGTAACATAGCGTCATTCTAGTATATTTTAATAGAATTTAAGACTAATTATGTACTGCCATCACTTTATGATAAGAAATGTTTATCGTTAAGTAACATTGTATATAAATTAAAATCTTCATATATCAAAATTATTTAAAAAAACAAAATAAACAATGTATATGTGTAGTATAAACTATATTTCTCTATTTCTTGATTTAAGTATTTATTTCACTGATTCTGAAGCTTCTTATTTTTGAGTCTCTCTTAAAAAAAAGAAATATAGTTACCTATCAAGTCATCTTTTCTATCTCTATTTAAGATCATAATGGTTTTGAAGTTTACTTATTTTGTTATTATGAATATTATTTAAAAAACTACTCAGAATAATATGCATCAAATACTTAGGTTTGTCTTAAAGTTAGTAATTGCATGTAAGGAAATTAAATGATGACTAACAGGCAAACATTTAATTCCTGCTCGTGAAAAACTCCATAATTTAGTTGTCAAAATTTTTTCATGTTTCTGTTACTAAGAAGACATCATGCCTGATCAAGCAAAAATATTTTATTGTTCATAGAGATTAATTTTGTAACTGCAAAAATAAAAAAACACTTTTTTAAATTTAAACAACAACAACCACAATAAAATCATAATCTTAATATATTCTGACGAAATCAAAATTATTTGTCGACGTATATATAAAAAACCCCTTCTCAGATAATACTTAAAAATTTTTAATGAAGTATTCAAAAGTAAAATTCCTTGAAAATAATCCAATATATAATTTAAAATAAATAAACACTTAAAAATAATCAAATATGGAAATCAAAAGATAAAAAATAATCATGCATGGAAAAAAAAAAGATAAAAAATAATCAAGTATGGAAAACAAAGATAAAAAAAATAATCAAGTATGGAAAACAAAGATAAAAAATAAGTATATTAACATTAACCAAGCATCTGTTATTTCAGCTGTCGTGAAACCATCTCATGCAATTATCATCTTCACTCAAAACATTTTCTTAAAAGTCAGCCATCGAGGGAAACAACCTCAATTAAGTGTGAAAAATAAAATAACATTGCAAAGAAAAATATTTCTTAAAATTGACTCAAGTCGAGGACAAGTTAATAAAACACACATTAATTACTTACGAAGTATCAAGCAAATATTAGAGTACTAGTAGAATATATTTAAAGCAGATAAAACTGAGTCAGAAATATGCAATTAATTATTGAATTTAATAACAATATATATGAAATTTCAAAAAAATATGTGATTACTGAGAATAATCTGTACATATACACACTTGATATTCAAGATAGAATAATGACCAATCCAAACGGAAAAACACTGAATGATCTGCTTATGTAATAATAGTTTTCCCGCGATATCTGACCGCAGTGGCGGGAAAACATGACAAGCTACCACGAAATAAAGGAAACTTAATGTTCCTTACAAAAAAACTTTAAGATGCAATGAGCGATGTTAAGAAAAGTCTAAATAATATCATGCATCTGAATTTTTAAAAAATAATAATTATCTTTAAATAGTTCATTACAATGAAAATTTATTTATTTATTTAAGTTTTTTCAATCGAAACCATCTTATACTTAAAGAAACATAGATGACATACATTAGAATCTTATACACTTAATTTTCTAACCAATATGTCCATTTTTTTCATGATATTTATTTAAATACTGATGCAAGAAAAATTTAAAAAAAAAAAGAGAATATTTGATCTAATTTCAATATATTGAACATGAGCAGAAAATGTTTTTTTTTTTTGTGATTAATTTATTAATATTTAAAATGTTTAATTGTAAAAAAAAAAAAAAAAAAAAAAAAAAATTTGTAGCATATTTTGTTGAATTTTAAATTTTTACTTGAAAAATATAAATAAATATATATGAAAATCAGAGTAAATAATCAAATCTAAGGAATATAAATTTGCATTTAAAAGTCGTAAATTTTTGTTGGAAGTAATACATTTACTGACGTTTTTTGCTTGCTATTTTAAAGGAGAAGAAATAATACAGAATATTTGATGAAGTTATCAAGTATGTTCATTATAATTTTTCTTCATTAGCTAAAACAAAGTTGATATCATTTCCTTTTTAAGTATATATTCAATTTTCCGGCTTATGTTGGAGGATCTTTTCTATTTCAGATATAAAAATATTACAAAAAAATTAATGACATAGATAATTCAGCATTTTTTTGTATATCATTTAGGAAAAAAAATACGAATAAAATATTATGAATGATGTGGTGTATTTTTAATTCTGCATGCGCATTTAAAGAAACTAATTAGTTTCTTATAAGATATGAAATATCTTAATTGAAACAAAGATATATGAATTTTAGATTCAAAACAATGCCAACGCTGATGCAAAATTTATAACAATCCACCAAAAAAAATTGACATCTTATGTTCATAATGCAATTATGTTTTTATTGTATGTAGACGTATTTTATCATTAAATAATTCAAGTATTTTGATAATTTAATATCCATTTTTAATTGTAAACAATAAAATATTTATTATGTGCTAGAAACTTCATTAATTTTATTTTGTAAGGTAGAAGAATTAAAAATTATTTATCAAATTAAATATTTTTCCATTCTATCACCATAAAATTAAAAAAAAAAAAAGAATAACGGAATATCATTATTTATAACAGAAAAGATAAAGGAAGATTTATTAGCAATTTATTTCAAATACTTAAACATTTTTTTTTATACTTGCAAGAATTTTTCATTAAGACGTATTGATTATTTGAATTTATTCGGTAACTTTTTTGAATTTGAATTTTTTTGCAATATTATATTAAATTTCATTAAATATATCAATGATTTCAAAAAATTTAAATATTTAAAATTATAGCACAAATTTAATTATATTAAAAATCCATTAAACTACTAATCAAAATAATTATGTGTATAATAAAGGTCCAAATGAATTTTTGAATGCTAAATTTTGACTATTTTCGTAGAACTTGCGTACAAGATCATGTTTACAATGAAATGTCTTGCAGAATGAGCAATATTTATGAGAATGTGAAATGATAAAGAATATCTCAGTAGTTAAAAATATTACTGTTATGCATAAGTATTCATAAATATTATTAATATTTATTTGATACGAAAGGTTCATCTTCCATAATTGATTCCAAAACTACAAGTATTCTTTTTTTGCAACAAGTTACGTGTTGCTTTACATGTAGTTTATTTTTGGGCATATCATTATCTAAATGAGATATAAGGACTATTTAAAGCCTGTAATTATACACTAATAAATATTTAAGTTCATTTAAATTACTAAAAGTATGCGAGATTTAATGTTAAAAATCAAAGCAAAATTTTAAGGATAAAAATGTATCTGGTGAATTGAAAGTAATTTGGCAAATTCCTTTTGAATATACATTTTAATTAACAAACTAGAAATTTGCAAGTTATGATTAAAACAGAAACGAAATTCTTTTATTTATTAATATTAATTGAAAAAATGATAAAGCTGAAATATTCCTTGATTCAATATTTAATAATAATTGCAGAAATTAAATTTATGATTATACTTAAAAGTACTGAAATTCTTCTTAGTTTTGGTTTGTGAACGAATACAAATGTAGCTTAATTAGCTTCAAATTGAAATAGAATAAAATACAATTATTTTAGTGATTACTGTAATTACTATTATATTTATATATATATATTGTACTAAAGATGTTTATTTACGCATACAAGAAGAAAGTTTTTCTCAAAATAAAATTTGTACCAATTTGTTTCTAATTCTTTATTGCAGTCATAATAAATCAGAACATATAATAACTTAAATTTTTAAACTTTTATGGTATAATTTAATTAAAATAATATTTCAATAATCAAATTGTGCAGTTTTGGTGTAAATATAAAGATTCTACTATAAAAAGGATCAGAATATTCGATAAATTATTTGACACCAATTTTATAAATGGGCATATTATTCCTGTATAAGTAATTTAAACACATTTATCACTTAAAATGTATCAGTTAAGTTTTAAAAAATTCTTTCGAAATTGTGAATTTTTCAAAAGTAATTTAAATTTGATACATAGACACTAACGTTTGAACACGAATACTTAAAATAAATGTAAACACTTTCATAAAAAAAAATCTATCACTCCATTTAAGAAACGTATTTCTTGCAACCTAATTTTAGATATTTTGTCAGATTTCAAGTAGGTTTTAGGTGTAAATTATGGAAAGAGATATACTTTGTGCATTATGTATTAACTTTAACACAAAATTTTCCGTTTTAGTGCATTATTTATTCTATTTTTATGTATATACTAAACTTTTGATAAACAAACGTATTATTAGCATTATTATTGCTAAAATTCAATTTTACTCAGTGGTTCATTTTGAAAAATTCTTAAATTGCATTAAATCTCAAATTGTATTCTTACTTTTAAAAATGTGTAATTTAAGAATTATTTGCATAGGAAAGATTTATGTAAAGTCAGTGAAATTTTTTTTTTTAGATTGCAATTTATATGAATGTAGTACATGATTTGATTAAATAAAAACATTAGTGATACCATATTTTCGAGAAAAACAAAAAAAAAATTGCACAATGCATATTACTCGTTAGCAATGTACAAGTACTAAACTACATTTTCACACGTCCCAAATTTTATTATAAAGCAAGAAAAATTACCTTAAGAGTTTGGAAGCAAGGGAAAAGAAAAGAGGAGCTCCCGCGTCTGATCCCCGATGCCGCAACTTTCCAACTCCTCGTGCTCCGCTTGCAAGATGCTATCACAGATGCTTGTCACCATCCTTTACGCATGCGCAGAGCTTTATTTCTTGCCAAAAGAGTGGGAAATAGTTTTGGCATTTTCGGCACAGTTGTGACAAGTCTCCGAATGGATTTTTCGTCCCTCCTGGAGTCGGGATGAAACTTTTTTTAGTACAGTTTACTGCAGACCGATTAGAGATACGTCTCACGTTTTTTCTCTACCTATATTCTTTGGAAACGAAACAAAAAATAAAACGAGAAACTTTTAAAAATAAGGTACTCAATCACCAGATTTTGCGACAACTGTTTCCACTGGGATCCTTCTGTGTACCTGATGAATCAGAAAGTTACAAAGAGTGTTATGCTATTTTATCATGCTGATTTGAAAAAGCATTTTTTTTTTTTTAGAAAAAGGAAATACTTTGTATTTATGTCAAGAAGCAATTTTTAAATATATTTATATAAAGTAGAAAAACTACTCTTGCTTATTTGTACAACTTTTAAATATTAAAGAAGAAATATTTTAATATGATATGTTCTAATAGCTAGTTATTATCATTATTTATTTTACGAATTAAATTTCATTTCTAATCATTAATTCGACATAAAATTTTATTTTGATTTAATTATTTAAATTGTTAAAATTTTTATTATGAGGTTTAATTCTTATTTATTGCGTAGATTAAATTTTTATCCTTGGTTTAGCTAAAAATCTTTTAAAAAGCTAATTTACAACATAACTAGCAATTTATAAAAACAATGTATAAGTAAATAGTTATGATACAAGTATATTATTAAAATGAAGTATAAATAAATTAGAATTATTAATCACATATGTAATTTTGAAATTTATCATATAAGATATTCATATTTCCCTTATTTCAATAAAAACTCATGCTTAAAAATATTTTACATGTCTTCTTTTTCTTTTACATTTTGTCTTAATGTGAAATGTAATTATTTATTTAATACAAATTAATTTAATACCACAAATAATGTACTAAAATAATTAACTGAAGTTAGTGAAACAGGATATCTAATTAATTTGTTATCGTTGTTGAATAAAGAATCTGGTAAAAAGTGTTCGAAATGTTGGTTTTTTATATAATTCTAAATGAAAGCTTTGAAAATTAAAAAACTTTCTACATTGAACAAAAAATAACATACTTGAATTAAATATTTTCTAGATAATTATATTTTAAACATATCTTGAGCACAATATTTATTATATAATAATGATTAACATGTATGTCAATCGAATCAGTATTTTTAATAATTATTTTTAAAAAGGTTTTCCTTTTTTTACTCTTAAATTCTTTTTTCTTTGTTAAATTATTTTCTTTATTAATTTCTTCGTTCTTATTCCTTTTTCTATTTATAAATTACTGTTAAGTTTAGCTGATATTTTTATTATATTTTCTAAGAATATTCACATTTTTGTCTATTATTTTATGTAATACTCATAAAATTAGTTCTAGAACAATTTATTTCCTAATCATGTTACTTTTTTGAATTTAAAAGTTGCAATTTCAATTTTCGAAAAATAACCTGCAGTTAATTTACTTTTAAACGACTTACTATAAATGCATGCATTGAAAATATTTTCTTTTATAAGTTCATTGATCTATATCTTTAATCACTTTCTTGGATTTTGCATTTTAAAAACCCCTATGAAAGAAACGAAATATATCACCAATAAAATATTTTAATATAGTAAAAAGAAATTGATATAAATCGCTATCTTTCTTGAAGTTTAAAAATACATTTCTGCAACATAATGCTGTACATATATATCGTAAATAATTACAAGCATTTATTGGATATTTGTTTTTGTTTAAGGGAAGAAATGAAGTTAACTCCATAAATATTTTATAGTTTTACTAATTTGTAAATATTTGTTTAGCTGAGATATACTGAATTGACCATCTCTTTTTGAGAGTTGCATACCATGCTAATCAGTAAATATAAAAAGAGGAGTTTAAAAATTCATGGTAGTTTCTTTTAAAATATTAATAGAAAAAAATAAATAGTGAAATTTCTCAGAATTCTGCACAACAGAATATTATACAATGTTTATTGTTTGAAACAGTTTAGAAAATATTCTAAATATTATTTCTAATATCATTACTTAATATTATTAAAATATGTATAGAATTTTTTAAAAATAGATAAATTTAAGATGAAGAAAATTCATTTAAGAAAAGTTTTCCTGTAAAAAAAGTTCTTTTGAGTGATTGACGTGTACGATATTTTGGGAAAAAAAATCTATTTTTATTTTTTCGAACTTTGTGCCGTTGTAGCATCAGTTTAATAGGCTCTGAAATCTTCAGATAGAATTTTGTGCTTGTGTAGATAGGAAAAACTTTTTCGCTTTGAAGCTGTTAATACTTTAACAAAAATATAATATTTTAAATTTCCTTAAGGCAATTTTTCCAGTAAAAGCCCTATATATGATTCATGAGCGAGAAAGAAAACTATTAACTTGATAAGCTTTAAGGAAAGAAAAAAATTGCTCTCTCATAAAACTATTCCAAATACTTTAAAAAATAATACTTTTAATAAATACTTTTTGTCCAAATACTTTTTTAAAAGTATATTATTTTATACTTTATACCAAAGGTATCAAACTCATCAATCTTTTAGACTGAACTTTCTCTTAAAGTCCATTTTCCTGCTTATATCTGCAACTGTCCTGTTTATAGCTGAACTTTCTTTATCATACAAGTTTATATATTTAAGTATTATGTTCATATTGTGGTTTTCAGTTTATTTATCTGTTTATCATCTGTTGTGAATTTTCTTGTTTAAATAAGAAAGAATTTTTTTTTTTTCTATTTATCTATCGATCTATTTTAAAATTTATTAAGAAACAGTTATGCAGGTATTTTAAACATGATTGAGTTTAATAAACTTATTTTTAATTGTCAGGCTCCAGTAATCTAAACATAGTAATCTGCAAATGTGATTTCAAGTAATAAATTTTATCTACATAAAGTCAATAATTCATCAGAAGACTCTTATGAATAACAAACTAACTAGCAAATATAAGGTTATTTTTATATATTTAATTAAAATAAATTCCATTTTAGCGCAAATGTTTCAAAAATTGTTCCATTTTACAGTTAAAATATAAATATATATGAAAAAAAGGATAATAGTGAAAGAAGCCCTAATTTAGAAATTTAATTAATTAGCGTAGGAAAGATATAAATAATACAATTGATACATACATTTTCTAACATAGAGATTACGTACATATTTTTATATTAAAAGAAAATCTATGCGTTATTTTTTAAAGTTAAACGAGTTATATATCTAAGATACACATTTCAATTAAAGTTTAAGAATAATTTTATTAGGTTGATTTTTAAATACGTACGGGAATTACTTTTTTATAATACCACCTATTTACATATTAAAGATCTCATCTAGAACTAATTATAATTTCAATTAGATGTTTCATTTTATATAAAAATATCCAGTAGGAAATTTTGGTAATAAACTGTAAGCCAAGTCACACGTCAACGAAAAATTTAGATACTGAGATCTTAAGTCTATCACTTTTATTGGTCTTTATATGGCAATAAAGTATAATTTTGTCACTTATCTAGGTAATGAATTTTCATGAAAGCTGAAACCAATGGGCGTATGGAATTGATCTAAGTGTTGTAAATTTGATGTTACAATAAAAAGTTGTTGTATTTTCATAAAGTAAACAAAAAAAATGATGAAGAATAAAACTAAAAGATAATGATACACTAGCGATGTTTTTTTATTGTTGATGTATCGTGTATCACGTAAGCACATTAGGAGGTGAACAAACAATGTATTGCTCTTCATTTTTATATGTCGTAACAAAAAACCAAGGCTTTAGAAATTGCAAAAGACAGTAAAATGTCAAAATCTTTAAGAAATCCAATTTTTAAAATATTAATTATTTAAGTTCATTTGTATAATTTGCCATACAAACAGTTTTTGTCACATTTGATTTAAAATTTTCACACATTATGATTTCCTTTTTGTAATTTATATTTTTACACATTATGTATTTAAAATTTTCACATTTAATTCACAATTGATTTTAATTAAAATCTGATGATAATTAGTTAAATAAATTATTAATTTTGTCAAAATAATTTTAAGTGTAAATATTAAAAAATGTTTTAGAAAACATTTTAAAATTAAAATTAGTATGCATAATGACTTTTCTGAATAAACTGTGGTAAATTATGATAAATTAATAACTTTAAGTGATTAAAACTCACTAATGTAATAAGAGAATAAGTTTCAAATGTACTTCATCCGAATTACATTTCGTACAGTTGCTCTGCAACACAATATTAATTAGTACTTCTAAAAAAAAAAAAAAGAATGAGAAATAAAGGGTTATTATTATTATATACCAACAATTATATGTTTTGCATTCAATTTTGTCTGAAAAAAGTAAAAATAAGTAGCAACAGTAGCTTTTTAGTTACTATTTATTGCAACAAAATATCATGCAAGAAAACCCATCTAGGGAAGAAATTCTTTGCTTGTATTTTGTTTTATTTGGCCTTTTTGCTGTGAACCATCAAATCGTTAAGAAAATGCCATTACCTCCCTGTTTTAGTATTTGATAGCTCTTACTTTCAGTGGATGCCAAATGGATTTATTCTTACTCTGTTTTGGCTTCTCAGGGGGAATTCTCAGGGATTCATAAATCTCAACGGAGATCTGATCTCTTTAAAAACTGAAAATAACGATAGGATAATTTTAAAACTGGAAACGCATTTTGAATTGAAGAGTGAAAAAGCTCACATCACTATAATCTAGCGAAAAGAAATAGATTTTAAGATATGCGCTGCAACCTTTAAAAAATACATTAAATATCTTACTTATAGCAAGGAACATTGAAAGAAATTTATAATTTATTATATATTATATCAATAACTATAAAATATTTGAAATTATTTAAAAAGTAATTGGTATACAACATGCAGTTTTTAAATATAGAAGAATAATAGAGTAGAAAGAGTTTAAATTAAACTACTTATGCTCTCTTAATTATGAAAATTTATTAATGACATTGTAATAAAAAAATAAGTTCCATAAAAGAAATAAAATTTTAACCTAAAATATTATGTATAAAATTGAAATTTCAGGAATCTCAGCTTAGTTTAAAACTTCTAGTTAATTTTTAACTTCTAGTTTTTCTTAGTTAATTTTTTTTTTGCGATCTCATCATGAATGTCGATAATTTAAACATGGCCTGTTAGATTTTTAAAATGCATGAGATACCAATAAAAAACTCCAAATACAAAATTTTAAAAATAGAAAGTGAATTTTAGAAAATTTATTGTCACGTTGAATTAAGTTATTTAGTTTTTTAAAAGAAATATTTTTAATTATTTGAATGAATTTGTTAATTTTTAATGATAAAATAGAATGAATTACTGAACTGATGATAAATACAAACATTTTAAAAAATCATAAAATAATATGATTTTCTATTAATACCCCATGTTTAAAATATTTGTCATATACACTTGTTCTAATTTTATATTATTAGAATAGATATTTGCACTATCATACATAATGTTGCTAAATGCACTTCAAACTTTCTTTTTTAGATATGACCCAATAAACTATAATTGTTTAAAAGTAAAAACAAGAAAACTTGCATTTAACTTTACATGTGAAAATTAGAAAGGCTATATCTTATCCAATCGACTATGAATTTAAAAATAAAGCTTCAAAGCAGTTTGGATTCTTGAAAAAAGATTTTTAAAAACATTATACTTTTTTGAAAATGAAATAAAGAAACCAAAAATAGTAAGAAAAATATAGAATGCCATACTACTATTATAATCTATGGCTTAGAAAAACCGGTATTTCTAAATATGTTATTAGTACTGGGAATGGATATATATATATATATATATATATATATATATATATGAGAAGCATCTATATTAATGAGGAAAAGTTAAATGCGTTGTAAATAATCAATTTTTTAATGAATTTAGTTTTCTTTACGGGCTTACTTTATCACGTTTTAGTGTTTCTTTTTCCATTTATGGGTAGAATAAACATTGAATGTTTAAAATAAATTGTTCTAAAACAAGTCAATGAAACTTAGCATGTTCAAAATCCATACTGTCTATATATTTAGGATTTATAATGAATAAATTTTTGCATTTATGATTTTAATTTGAAAATTGTTGATTATTTTATAGATAATTATGTATAATCGAAAAATTTAATGGCTACATAACGCTGAAAGATTATGTGCATCATTCCTTCTGCTTCCTTTTTTGTAAGTGAGAAAATGTAACACTCTTCTATTGTCAGCTTAAATTATCTGATCCTTATCTAAATAATTGCGATTTAAAATGCTATTCAAAATTTCTACAATCACTTCTTTTAAACTGAATAGTCTAAACCTTATGTAATTATAAATATTTAAAATTTTATTAATAAATAACAATCGAGACAATAAAATAAATCATATTCATTTCTTAAAATATCTTACTCCTGTCATGAATGCATTGATTTTAATTTTGGGTAGAAATCATAGGTAACGAGTGACATCGATTCTCTATTTACTGGAACTTGGAAAATATAATTTGTTATTTAGAGTGTTCCTGCCGTTTATTTTGCGTTCTTATAGGTAAACCAAAATACTTTTCAGTCATTTCATATGATAAGTACATGTTTATCTACATTTAACTAACTTTGCAATATAATCGATCGACGAGAAAAACAATGACTTTTATCTCAGGAATATTCCAAACAGTTCGTATTTTCCTAAATCCACTGTGGGACTGTTGCTGTTATTTTGTGAGTCTTTCCTGAATCGTCTCTTTTTCTGTCTTCTTTGTAGACAGATTCGAGTCACGTATGTTGACTCTCGCATTTATCAAAGATTCGGTTCCTTTTATTTTTCGTGGGTGAAACTGGCTTTAAAAGTCTTTCTTTGCCGATCTACAGGTTTGCAATGAGCTTCTTTGACATATAGATGTATCTATATGTATGATAAACGAATTCTTGTGGGAAAAAAAAAATAAGAATCTCAGAAAATGTGGTTTCAGGTCTTAAAATCCTTTTAAAACTTCAATGCGTTATAAATGTTAAAATGAATCTTATTACAGACAAAATTACTATACAATTTAAATCTAATTTAGAGGTATATATTGATCCACGTAAGAAAATCAAATTCTTTATGGACGAATAAATAGGAACATTTCTATTTACGATATAAAACTTCTCTGAAGAATGCTTATACATTATGTATGGAATACGTAGGAAATAAATAGCTCAAGGGTCAATGCAACGTTAGTAAATCCTAGACACTTTGAGTTGCATACTCATAATTGCTTAAGCTATAGATAATATAATGTGTATATAACTATTGATAATATACACATTTTGAGAAAACTATGTAAAAAATTGTTGGTAAATTATAAAGATGAATTGAATTTTTCTGAAATTGATAAGATAAGATCTTTTTCGAGCAATAAAATAGAAATGTTTTAACTTCATTAGTATTATTTGCAACAGACCACTTTTTGCACCAAAAGTATTTTTAAGTTAAGACAAAAGTATGTGCTTAGGTTGTCAACAATCAACTAATACAAATAATGAGGATTTTTGGAATCAAGACATACTTGAGAAAATTGGAAGCCTTTTCGATCGAAATGGGCAGGGGAAAAAAATCTGACAGACGGAAAATAAAATATAATGTACAAGAAAGAGCTTAACATTAATGGAAATTCCGTTTTATATCAATAAATAAAATCTACAAATAACAGATTTAGAGTCCAAAAATTCTAAAAATAGTAATTTTTTACATTTATTGAAATAATAAATACCCCAAAAAGTATTGTATACTAATGTAATGTATTGCATTTTTTTTTATCGCCATATAATCTTGAAGACAATCCTAAATTTTATATTTTAAGTTTTAGCAAGATTAAATGCTTTTTAAAAGTTACTTATTTTTTCCATTCAGCACTGTTCAGTATTACCGATTAATTTACAGAAAAAAAAAAAACATTAAACTTTTTGTAAATTAAAAATTTTTTTTTTCAATTTTACGTATCAGTAAATAGATTCCAGTCGATTCAACTCTATGTACAGGGCAGGTTTGTAGCAGTTGATTTCAGCAGTTGCTTCACAGCTTCGGAGTTAGAGTTTAACGTCAGTGGATTCAACTCTTAGGATAACAAAGATTTGATATTAACAGTTTATTTTAACGTCTGTTAAAAATTCAACACTTTGACAGATAAAGATTTTTACTATCTCTTGATAGTTACTATTTATTTATTTATTGTTTAGGCTTTTTATTGCTTTTGTAGGATTTAGTTATATATTACAGTGAATATTTTGCAAATGAGATTGCTCCAATTACTTAAAGATATAATAGTTTGCGATAATACATTTAAGATATATTATATAATACACATATTTTTTCTTAATTCTAATTCGCCAATTTTATTAAATCAACTAAACTTGTCGAAATAAAGAATGCTAACTAAAACCTAGTAAAGATTAATCTTTGTTTGCAAAAATTTCTTCTAAAGGAAATATTTTTTAACGATAATATATTTTTTACAGATGGATCAACACATCTATTTTTAAAGCATAAATTTATAATTGCCCTTTTTATCAACTTTTGCACTTTTAGCACTCATTTAAGAAAAAGTTATTAATAAATTTAAAAATTCATATATTCAAATCCATATTTGTTTGATCAATCTTTTTTAAAAATTTCAATAATTATAAATAAATCTTTTTAATTAATCAACATATGCTGTTAAAATATTTTAATCCCAATTAAATCCAATATCCTTTCTAAAAATAATATCTCTTTTAATATAAAATTTTAAAAGCATGAACTAAATCAAAATGCACTTATTTAATTATTTTAGTCCAATATATTTAATTAGAAAATTTAATTTTCTGTAAAAGGAAGATAAGTTGTTGGATACAAAAATACCAATAACAGAAAACTGTAACACTTCTCTTGGTAGGTCTCTCAATAAATATATTTTATGTTTTAATTCATATTAATGTTGTTAGTTGCGTCGTATTAATGTACATAACTTAATAACACCTTAAAAATTAAGGAGTGTTAAAATTAACTATTTAATTTATATTGGCATTTATGGTTAACACAGTTAACGAAAATTAAAAATTTTCTTATCCCAATTGTATGGCCTAAAGTATCACGGGAAAGCTTTCTGTAGAATCAATAGAGCCAAAACTAATTCAGAAACATATCAATAAAAGGTCGATCACATTTTTTGCCTCACCCGCAGCTTGCGCACACCTGAGGAGAATTTAAATTAGGCTTTGAAAGACGGACGAGGGAATTGCAATCCAGATGTTCACGAGAGATGCAACGAGTCCAACCATGGATGATGGACATTTTAGTTGGACACGAAATCAGCATTCTACGCTCTTTCAGAAATGTTCAGTAGAATTCAGATAAGGGCTGTATGAAAAGGAACAGTCAGAATTTCGAACATCCGTTTTAGTAAACATGGCCACACGAGCTGTGATGAGTGGACAGAAACGAAATATTCCCAAATTGTCGCCAAGAAGTCAGGAGTGCATGTTTGCCCGGAAATATTGACCCATTTAGAGTTACATTTAGAGTTTATTTAACTCTAAAATGTAAATTTTAGAGTTAATTTTTCGAGCTGCATGAACTGAAAAGGATTCAGGAAATGAAAAGTATGGTACTCTGGAAAGTATTTCTGTGATATTATATTTTCGCTATCTAGCTTGACAGTTGGTACAATTAAATAACTTGTGAATGAATCACGATGAGAAGTGTTCACCAGGAATTCCATAAAAGGGAGGCATGCCTCTCAGATTGTCGGATTGTGAAAACAAATTCATCATTTAAAAGAATGTCTCTATATAAATCCGTTCATGCAAGATGCCATCACATCACCGTCATTTCTTCATTAACTTAAGTACAGTGGATTCAAAAATTTTAGAAAAATAAAAAAGGACTGAGAAATTTCTAGCCTACGGAATTTAATGAAATTTGACAAAAAAAAATTTCTCAAAATATTTTCACAAATTACACACAAAAAGAAAAACAAAAGGTTAAACTCTGTCTAAAAAATATATAAAATGGAAATATAGCAAATAAACATAATGTTGAGTAAAAAAATATATATGAAATAGAAATATAGCAAATAAACATAGTGTTGAGTTCCTTTTAAATTCACTGTGTAATCAGCTTCATTATGGAGCTATACAAGCGAGACAGCGATGTTCCTTGCTCAAAAACGCAGGAGTTTATTAACTCAATTAGTAGCATAACCTATTGTTGTGTTTAGGCAGTTCGGAAGATCTGAAAAGTTGGAGAAGGCAGGTAAGTATAGTCCTCCAAGGTTTTCCCTATCTAAATATATATACACATGGACCCAAAATTATGTTTCTTTTTTAAAAGATTTTTCTTTTTAAATAAGCGTGGACAATAGCCGGTTTCCAGCTCTTTTCAGATCAACAATCTTCTTTGGGTTACTTAGCAAATAAATTCTAAACTATATATTATATATTTTATTGATCTGCACTCTAATCAACATCATTGCTTAATTAAAACTTTCACTTTGGGTGCTTGTTGGGAGGGTTGTAAGCGTGTGGAAGCCTTTCATTTAACCCTACCTGATGAAGACTTAATCTGGATACTAGCCTTCCACTGGTTGCTTGCTACAAGTTGAGATCTGGGGTGGCTTGATTTAGTAGTTCTTTGTCTCCTTGCAGTTAGCTGAAAATGGCTGTAATCTGTGCAACTTGTAGCCGTAGGTTTGACTTGGCTTCACTTCCTTAAGCTTATTTTATTCTTAAAAATGCATTCCATATATCTCCAGAATACTGGAAGGCTCACGTTTAACCATCTTGTTACATAGGTTTGATTCTGGTGCGTTTGTATTCACCGAAGGCTCACCATCATAATCCTTGAGATAAATGATGTCGAATACTCATATTTAAAAATACAATGAGTTTTGAAATTATTCGTATAGTGTCATTTTATAATAAAAAAATACGTTTTTCTTATTTAATAAAAGCGCATTTGTAGAAACAATTATCAGAAGTTTTTAAAAAATATAAGAATTTGTAATTTTAATATAGTTATCTAAATATTTAGATATTCTTTTAAAACAAAAAACCTAAGACAAATGAAATTTGAAGGTAAAAAGCCTTCATACATGCGAAAAATAGAAATTTAATGTTGTAATTTGCAATCTGTTTAAAAATAAAAATGTACAAGTTGTTTTAGACGCTTTCCGTTACATATGCCGAAATGAAAATTCAATTTGAGATTTGCGTTTTTGAAGCATAATTCTTCAAAATGGGAGCCTTCCAAGTGCCCCTTTCCCACACATCTCCATTGATACCATCACTTTCTTCGAGGTTTTGATGACCCTCACCAGTAAGATTCTATGCTCTACAGCTTCATTCTGCTGAACTTATTTTCCTCGGCTTTTCTATTTTACAGCTGCTCTTAATAGTTAATTATGAGGATTGTATCATAGTTGATATTTTAGTAATTTATTCTGGCATCCAATCCTCCGATGGCAACAGTGGCATCCAATGATTTTTCAGATTTCAAAGTCAATTAGCTATAGGGTCTATCTTACGTCCATTCTTACGTGACATTGTTTGTCTTACATCCGCGTGAGAGCTCCCAAGTTTTCATGGAGTGTTGATCTGTGTATGACCTCTAATTACCAGGCTTGTATAGTACTATATGATATATAAAACTGAGTGTACAGCCAGACACTATTCTTCAAGCGATTTTCCTGATACTTTTGGCCATGGAGTGAAAAATATAATTAATTGCAAATATAAAATTTTTTTTTTTAGCACAAACAGTGACTAAAATACTTTTTAAAAGGAAAATGTATTACTAATTTATATAATTCATATGCCTTTTTTTCTTCTTAAATGCATTGGAAAATTGTGCTATGGTTTAATTTTGTAAATGGAAAATGAATATTAAAATTGGTAATAAATTACATGCTTGGATTTTATTATACTTGTTAACCCGTGTTTTTGAACATTTCTGCATTCTGTACATTACATATCGAAGTTTAACATGTGTGCTAAGTGTACATATCGAAGTTTAACATGTTGGCCCATAAAATAAAATCATAAGAGTTAACTGTATTAAAAATACAAATAGCAGCAACAGTAACTCCTCTTAAGTGTTAAGTGCATCTGGTCACAAATGTATTCACAGTGACTATTATGGTATGAATATTTGTTTTTCATAGTTTTATAATTTTTATTGAAGTAAATGTAGATAAATGAAAAAATACTTTTAATGTTATCTTATATTCGTGTACGAAAAGGAAATGAACACTATTTACTAAGTAATAAACTTAAAAATCAAAATTGCTTATCTAGTTACTCAGAGCATTTACACCCTCTACCCTGTATTATATTTGTAACTCAAACCTGCATTATCCAAGTCACGTAGATTTGTAAAAAAAAAACATTGATTTATAACAATCAAAAAGTAGAAACGCGATCTTATTTCAGTTTTTGTACACACTACCGAATACTTTATGTATATAAATATTTTTATGAATTTTAGATGTTTGTATTTTAAGTTTATCATTTCTTTTACTTACAAAAAACGCAACTGCGAAGTATTTGATAGGTTTTTTATTGCATTTGGTATTTTGAAAATAGTGACTTTACAAACCATGTAAAGACAACAAAAACTTTTACAACAAACTGTAAATAGATAAAAAATGAAAGAATGTTTAAGACATGATAACATCTTTAAGTTCTTTTATAGATAGGTTTTCGAAAGTTCTGTCTTTTTCAAAT
The DNA here is from genome assembly GCA_021605095.1 of Caerostris extrusa. Classification (NCBI taxonomy): domain Eukaryota; kingdom Metazoa; phylum Arthropoda; class Arachnida; order Araneae; family Araneidae; genus Caerostris; species Caerostris extrusa. The sequence continues at coordinate 45,103 of BPLR01007413.1, forward strand.
CAAAAAATTAGATTTATAATCATTAAAAAAATGTTTATTTATAAAAGTAAACCCTCAATTACTGACAAAATGCACAATCATGAAAATTACATTTACGAAATTATTAACAAACAATATGAAGAATTATTGATTACAAATTCAGAATATTTAATACAGACAGATATTCAATGAAATTTTGCATATCTAAATGTTAATTTATTCTGGAAATGTTATTTTTTCATAAGTAAACTAATATTTGGACTTTTGTAGTAATCCAATCAAATATTTTTGAAAGGTGCATTTTTTAAAAAGAAAATACTAATGCAATGAAAAAAAGATTGTATATATTTTAAAAGAGTTCATGATTTTATAATTATGAATTCGATGTTTTTTTGTAAAATTATATAATTCTTGAAGTATTTATATTTAAATGCCATTTAAGTTATACGCAACCATAGAAAGAAAATTCTAGAGTTAAATGTATTCATCGAAAATAACAGATATCTGTAAAATTTCAATCAGGTTTATTTAATTAAATGAATTTCTAATAATCGTTGATGTGGAACATCCACACGGTGAAATAACGACTAAAAGGTGAATCTAAATGCAAAATGCAGAATTAGTTGTAAAAAGTGAAAACTTTTTATGAATCTTCTATGTATTAATTAAAAATAATTATTGATAATTTCTATTGGTAAAAACTGAATTTGTTAAATTGGTTAAGATAAATACAGGAGGATTTGAAAAGAAAATAAGACGTAGAAATATAAGAAAAATGAAGACAAACAAATAAATAAAACCACTTAAATTTTTATTTTAATAAGGCTGCATAAAATGGGTAAGATATTATATAGATTGAAAAGTAAAGACCAATGAAATTGTAACTTAATTATTTTAAAAAGTAACATATCCAACTTAGGTTATATCTTATTCAGATCAAAAGATGAGAATGGTTTATGCATTTGTTATTATCTTAAATACAGATGTTAGTCTGATGCTAAAATCTTCGTGATCATGTATTATACAGTATAGAACAAAATACCATACAGAATGTACCTGAAGATCTCAAGTAAAATGGAAGCTGACGCTAAGTCATCAATATTGGTAACAACAGATGATAGTGGCTGACTCCGATTAGACACCATGTTCCTTCGTGTAATTAATCATAATTAGTGATCTAAGAATGTAACTTTAAACTCTAAACTTTCTCCACTAAGAGATCTCAAATTCTTAATTAGAGATTCCCTCTGATCTCTGAGAAGAATGGCATTTATTTTTCAAACAATTTCAGAGATTTTATCCAGCTCCAACATCTCCCTTGCTGTGCTTCATTCTTGTTAAATGAATGCTATATATTCTTACTATTTCTTATTTCTAAATATGCATGCCATTTTCTTAAACAGTTTTAATTATTATGATTTTATTTTTATTTCATGTAAAATAAGACAGTATTAACTATTTATAAAACGACTCTTAGGTTATTAATCACTTTAGTTTGTTGTTTTAATCGTATTCTGATTTTCATACCGTATGTTCAACGATATTACATTAAGAATTTGATGATTTGTTGCAATTTTTTCTTTTAAAAGATGAGCATTTATTACTTTTAGAAAAATACATTAAAAGTTTTTTATGACTATGAATACTTTGTAACTCAATATTTCTAACCAATATAAATAAATGCATTATTAAAAATTTTAATATACAAATGTTGATATTCTTAAGAGTTTAGAAACTATTATCAAAGCAAAAATCAGTAATTTAGAAACTTAGGTAACTTTTAATTTTACTTCCTACATTTCTTTTTAAAACCAAAATTAAATTTTTAAAGTTAAAATATATATTATTATAATAGATATTAATAAGTATTTAAACTGCATTATAAGAAAATACGTTCTAAGTTAACTGTTTGAAAGTACTAAATTATTGTTTGAAAGTACTAAGCTTTTAATACAAATCTAATGATTTGTATTAAAAAGCTACTTCATCAATTTTTTAAATAAAAGTTAAGCTATTTTAACGCTAAATGATATACTATGGAAATAAGTAATAAAAAATACAGCAAATATTTGTAAAAATGATAAAAAATAAACATAAATAATATTTTGCAGGATATACACGTCTAATATCTTTTCATATTACAAAGACATTCATTGTATACTTGTGGAAACTCCATCTGAATTCCCTTTTAAGAAACCGTAAATAAAAATAGCAGAGGAATACAGAATTGTAGAATAAAAATCGACTTAGAAAGATTCTTTCAGAACCAGGTGCAGTATGGTTCTCTCATATTTGTATTACTCTTTCTTATCAATAAAAATAGACTGTTTGTTTGATAAAATAAGTTATATTCTGAAAAAAAGAACCGGATTTCTTCTTGAATAATGTTTTGTTCAAGGGAAGTTGTAAAAAAAATGAATTCAACTAATGTGTATAGCAAGAAACTATATTAACTTTGATACATGTTTATTTTTAAGATGCTTTTTCAAATAAGTTCAATTCCTTATATTTTAAGAATAAATTTAAAGAGGAAGTCAGTAATAAACAATGTCGAAAATGTTTTCTCTTATTGATGATTTTAAATAACGTTCTACAAACGCAATAAATTGTATGAACAATGACCCAGAAATGTTTAGTACATATCCAATTTTGAAAATAAATAGCTAAATTCAAATCTTTGCACGATGTTTTTTTATGCCATGCAGAGTAAAATGAACTTAAAAACTTACTACGGTCTTTGATTGAATTTTTGTTATAAATTTGTAAGAATTGTCTGTTTAACTTAGGAAGATTTGCCTGATAAAAATTAGAAAATTGTAGCTTTACATATGAGTTACTAAACATTTCGATAATGTATTGGGTTGGCAAGAAAGAACTTTTATTATTTATGTATATTGTAAAACCGAACGTACTTTCTTGCCAACGCAATATAAGCATAAAATAATATTTATCATTAAATGCTAAAAATTTATCTACAGTTTGTCTGTACAAGAAATAAAAGTTAGTTGTCTCTGGTTCAGTATAGTATAGGGTTATACCAGGTTATATGGTCAGTCCAGTTGTCCAAGGAATTCAACTTTGTAAGTGAGTTGACCATATATAAAAAAAAAATAAAGCAAAATTCTATTTTAAATAGTTTTACTGTGTCAGAATTGTTTTCACTACTGGGAAATAAACACAAGCATGCAATAAAATTTTTTAAAAAATTTGTGAATCTTTACATTGCGTTTATAATTAATAATATAATATAAAGATTACAATAGGACAAATGAAATATTTTTAAAGAAAATAATTAACTTGCGAATTATACATCCATATTCATTACACTTTTTAAAATACTCTCATATACAAAACTGGGTTTTTTATTACTAAGTATTGAAATGTTTTTCTAAGGCCTTAGAAATCTTTAAATATTCGTTTTATGCTTCGGAATTGGTAAAAAAAAAAAAAAACATCTAACATTGGGGGTATTTCAGCGCAACTGTTAACGTTACTGATTTTTCTACATATTCACCGTTATCCATATCGTTGCTCACATTAAGGGCACATCTTCTTTAGATGTGTACGGGTATCACGACCCCTGGGCGACTCAGTGATTATTACCTTCATTTTTTAGTCTCTCTTTTTATCTCCTTTTATGTCTAGATTACAGATCTCATTATTATACAGCATCATTACGCCTCGTTACCGTCATGCGTTTTGCATACTTTTTGTCTTTTCTCCAGATCCTTCTTTTTGTCAGATCTGAAGATGACTAAAAAAAAGGAACTCATTTCTTTACATCATTTCTTGTTGTTCTTTAAGCTATTATTTGAAATTATTTTTGTTTTCCGGATGTTTTGATTGGCTAACAATGTTTAATTACTTTCATTTATATTGTTCTTCAGATATATTTGGTTTTATTGACATTGTCAGTTCTCTGACCCTCGTGTTTGTCGTTCGTGTGCCAGGAAAAGGATATTCTGGGGATTCAATCCACATGGATTTGCGACTCTTGCAAACTTGTGGCCAACATATCTCTTTGACTTCCGCTTCTGATAGACGGGCAGCACACTTCCGTTTCCGGGTGTGGGAATCGGTTGGAAATTACCAGTCCCTCGTGCTTTGATTCAAGCGATGGGTCACTTCTTGCGCATCTCGCTAAGGGCGGAGGTCTATACAGGAAGATCCAGGCTGTTAGGTGGAGGACTATCCAGTAAAGGTCCTGATCAGTCCTAAGGCGATTATTTCCTTTCCTTTTGTGGGTTCAATGGTGGGTGATGCGATCCGAGACCCGAACTCTTTTTTTCTTTATTCTATGACTTCTCTCTCTAAAACTTCGTGCCTTAACGAAGGCTTAAATCCGTCATCATCAAACATCTTTTTTCCCTATTGATGTTCCTGATTTTATCAGAAACTAACAAATAAAGTATTGTGAATGGGGATCTAAATTTGCCACATTTATAATAATATTTACCTCTAATATAGAAATAAGTACTACTTCCCCTTTTAAAATACAAATAAAGGTTTGCAAGCTATACATAGCGACCTTAAAACTGTCAAGAAGCTAAAGTCTATTGATACTCTTATCGAAACTTATATAAATGCACAGTCAAAATTATCTTTATTCTCTAACCACTTTCTCGATTTTCTGCTAAAAGTAGAAACTCACAAAACTAGACCTCAAACATGTACTACTGTGCCCTTAAAGTAAGACAAATTATTTTTTTCAAAAACTCTTAATTTATTCTTCCAAATTTATTTCATCGCCTTCAAAGTAATCCTCTCCGAACACAATACACTTATGCCAACTTTTTTCCCAATCCTCAATACATGCTGAAAAGTTATCGGCAGGATGACCTTCAAAGCGCGAGGCAATTCACGTTGAATCTCTTCAGTCGACTCAAAACGGTGTCCCCAGAGTGGTGGGAATAGCCAGAAATCACACGGTAAGAATACGGTGGTTGTGGAACGATATGGGTTTCATTTTTGACGAAAAAGTCACGAAGAATAAATGCAGTGTGAGCTGGCGCATTCAGTGTTTTCGGTACCAATCGAGATTTGAAGCGTTTGAGGTCTAAAATGGAATTGACCGATCCTTTTGAAATTCCAACATCAGCATCAAGGTCTCTAACTGTAAATCGATGGTTTGCAAGTACCAAATCTTTAATTTTTTGGCCGTGAGCCTCGTCGATAGAGGTTGATGGCCGACCAGAGGGCTCTTCGTCTTTAACGCGTTTCTCTGCCTTCTTTGAACTGTTTATACCTCTTCTAAACATTTCTTTCCGATATAGGAATGCTCACCGAATGCGTTCTGCAACATTCTATACCTTTTCCGCAAAAAAAAAAAAATTAATGCAAGTTCTTTGCTCAATTAATTCAGACATTTCAAAAATCGCTGGAATCAGTTTTAGCGTCTCACAAAGCTAAGCATAACTCAAGCACTAATGAATATTTTGACGTCAAATTTCACACAGATGTCAAGGACAATGCCAGCAACCTAAAAATGAAAAAAAAAAAAAATGAAATTCTATAAGCCTCGAGAATTATAAATTGAAAATTGGTCTTCCTTTTGGGTGCAGTAGTATACTTTACAGAAGTTAGCTCAGAATTGAGGTCACAAGGTATTTTATCAGCCCACAGAATAGCCATTTAAAAAGGTTTTGTACTATATCAACAAAACAAAAAGTCCTGATGTTCTACTGGACCTTCCTACTAAAAATTGCCAAAGTGGAAAATCTTAACTACCACGTATGATCTCAGAGGTTTCAATTATGAAAAATTCGGACATTATCATAATGCTTGTCGAGGTACACAAACCCGTTCAAATTGTTCAACTTCTGGATATTCTTACCAAAATTGTCATGGAGAAGCTAAATTTGTTAATTATCAACTGCCTCATTCTTCGAATTTGAAATCCTGTCCTCAGTGGAAACAAGAAAAATAAATTCAATAATTCATAACGACTCAGAAAATATAATATCCTGAGGCGAAAAAAATTGTAGTTTAACAGTATTCTATTTGATATGCAGCAATCATCAAAAGTAACATCACATCTACAATACAAAAAAATTCGACCTTCCTGTTTTGTATCCATAATGACAGATACCAATATAACGGGATTAATTTGCCCATTATTTAAAAAACTGGAACCACTTTCCAATCCCAAATCTAATTCTACTGATGCTGGTGCTTCTGTCAATTTGATATCATCTCCATCTATGTCGACCTCTGTTAACTCTAATGCTGTTTGTTATCAGAAAACTCCATCCAATGTTAAACCAACCAAATTCCTTACATTGCGAACAATAAAAAGGTAGCTTTAAATTAAAAAAAAATCTAATCAGATTCTTTATTCGGAAAAAAAAACAAAAACAAAAATAGACTGTCTGAAACAGAATTCAAAACAGATTTTAATAAATAGAAAAAGATTTATAAAACCGCCTTTTCCCCATTAGTGTTGCCGGAATCTGTGTCAAAAGAAAGCACTGATAATAGTGATATAGTTGAATACAATGAGACGGGAATGATTTCTGACTGATATGTTTTTAAAATTAGCTGCAACTAATATTTTATCCATATGGCATGCAGTTTGCTTAATTTTTAAATTAACTTTGTACAAATTATTTAACGATTCTTTGTGTACAATATTTTTTTATTAGTTTATGGAGTTTTAAAACTTACTGTTAAAACCTACATGTTTGTTTCAGACTAATGCTTCTTTAACGAGTCATAACATTGTAAATTTGCCCTTCAGTTGTGACACATGCCCTTCCTAATTTTTTCATGGTTTTAAGCAATGTGTTCAAGGATTCACGACTTAAAATGATTTTATAGAATCGTTTCTTTTATTGTTTTTTAACAAATTGTTTGGCGCAGTTTAGCCAAAACTGGCCCTTGTGCCATAAAACTCCAATTTCTCCCCTTTGCTTTTTCGGCTTTCAAATTTAACACATTAGAAATTCTATCTGGTGTAGAAACTTCACTGGTAGTAGCGAGATCTTCATTAAATTTTGCACAAAAAATTTCATTCGTTATTTTACAATCATAATTTCGGAACCTTTATGTAAACTCAGATAAGGGAAGATCTTCATCCGTTTTTTTGATACATTTTTTGATTCTAGAAAAATTTTGAAACTAGCATTTCAATCTAAAATATCTTTAAAGCCATCTAGGGTATCGTATTAACTTTGTGAAAATTGCTTTTGAAAGATTAGAACTTCTGAATTTTCAATCAAATCGTGTTTTTTTTTTGCGAATGTTAAATTATTTTATTTGGAAGCCACTTTAAAAAGACAGTTCTTTTGGTCAAGTACGCTAGAAACGAAACACAAAATTTCCTTTTTCTCCTTACGTATTCGTATTTTTCACCAGGGGGCATTAGTGTCACATTCCTTTTCCCAAGAACCATTTCTGTTGGTAAGAGTCACACACAAATTAGGAAGGAGGAATCAACATGTCGTACAGAATAGAAATTAGTTCTTATCTTTTCTTGAATAAAGCTCTGGAATTTGAAATTTTTTTTAAATAAAGAAGAAGAATGTGAGTTAGGGATCAGAAATAAAAGGATTTGATTTGATAACTTAGTTTTTAAAAGTGCCATATAACCGACAGTAAAAAAGAAAATGGTAATATAATATGAACTATGTGCTTAAACATGATTCATACTAACTTAGACGATACTTTAAAAAACTGATCAAATAAATGAGGTTACCTTATAATTGGGGCATCATATAACCGGTACTGACAATATATATATATATATATCTAACTTCTGTAATTATCATTATTCCTAAGATCCAATATTTCTGAAAATAATAATAAATTTAAACCCTCTAGCATTTTTTAAAATTATTTTATGCATAATTTAAGAATTCTGTTATTTAAATGTTATTGAAATAGAGTTTGAAAATTAATTTGTTTTAAATGAAAATATTATCTTTCCTCATTTTCGACTTATTTAATTCATTCGCTGTTAAATCCTAAACTATTTTTCTTAAACAGATTCCTATTATTATATTCTTTAGTGAAGTTTAACGCTTTTAACAGCTAATTTTGCAATACTCTTTTTGTATTTTATATGCATAAGTTTCTATAATTAAAAAATAATCTCAAAAATAACTATAACGGTTATGATGATTATTAGTTATTTATAAGCTATAGTTAACAGAAGGACTCATATTTAAATCACTGTTCTCTTCTATATGATTTTAATCTGTCTTTAATGGCCCCCAGGCGCAGTTTTTGCTGCAAATAATGTCTAAAAGTCGTAATAAATTAGTTACTCGTAATTCAGATTCCTATTACAGCGGAATCTACAGTCTTACTTTCTATTTGTAGAATTCCAGTTGCAGTATTTAACTTTTGTAATTTTACTTATCATTAGTTATCAACACATACACATTTCTGATTGATTGATATATTTTTAAACCAGTTAATGACATTTTTATGATTGTTCTTAAATTATAGAGATCAGGTTAATTAGTAGCTTCCTCTGATATTTTCTGAGTATATTTAGACTTTGAATTTTTATTTCGTAATAAATTGTCAGATATTTGCTTCATATAATAAAAAAATATTAAAGTTAAAACAGAATAAAAAAAATCAAATTCATTTGCATATTTTATTTGTTTGAGATTTTGGAATATATAAAGGAATCAATAACGATAAATATAATAAACAATTATTAATTTATGGTGATTTTTTTTTCAGTCAGATGAGATTTTCTTCTGTGAATTTAATTTATATACCGGGATTTCTTTCAAAATAAAAATAAGATTTTTGTTCTGTATTTCAATAAATAACTTCTCTTAATAATGTTTTTAACAAACATAAATCTTCAAATAAACATAATAAATAAAAAAAAAAAAGAAGGGTTATTTTTTCAAAAAAATAAAATAAAAGAAACACACTGCCGAAGAGTTTACAAATTCCAACGTTAACGCAGCATTGAGCAATAGACCAACGGCTGTGAGCTTGAAGGATAGGTGTTGTATGGATGAAATATTCCTCCTATTGAAAAATTTCTCTCGTCTTTTAAAAGAGAAAATATTTTCTTTTTTCCGGGATTCAGTTAGGAAATGGCTAAAGTGATCCAAACTTCAAATGAACCAATGATCGATTTTTGAACGTCTTTCTTGTACACCACATTTTTCCAGAAAGTCTTTTGAAGGAATGGATTGTATCGTTGTATGATGTCAAACATTTAGTGTCATTTAAGGTGAGTGGTTATTACTCACGACAATTTTTGCAGAGCTAACAGAGTTAGAAATGGATAAATAGGCTGATTTTCTGAATGAAATGCTTTATTTTTGAGCGATTATTTATTCTGCGCAATGTATGTCACAACTAAACAAATGCATTCTGCCAAATTAAATACTTAATTAATTCTTACAAATTTAGTTCATTATTTACACAATTTTATAACTCATGTTTTATAAAATGTAACATTTAACTAAACAAAATATAATTAATATTAACTGAAAAAAAGATATAATTAAACAAAACAAAATATAATTAACATTAACTAAAACAAAATATAATTAACATTAACTAAAACAAAAATATAATAAAACAAAACAAAATATAATTAACTTTAACTAAATAACTAAACTTAATATTCTAAAATTTCTTAAAAAATTATTGATCAAAAATATGGTTAAGTAAATATTGTATATAAATGTTTTATAATGCTATTTCGAAATAGTTCTTCCATATGGATCCTTTGTGGTCCAAATTGATTTCTTCATCACCAGTAGCCTGGATCCAAATTAATTTTTGAGTTAGACCCACAAATTTTAATTCATATATTTATATGCTGCATAAAATAGAAAGCAAAATGAAATTTAAGTTAATAAGGAGATTCTATCACAGCTGATTAAAGCTATGCTTGTTGTGACTCATACAAATCACAATGTAATATGTTACACAAATGTAAAACAAAATATAATCACCGGCAAAAATAATCATAAAACCATTAAACGATGCACACTTAAATTTAAAACCGTGTTGAGCCACACTCGACATTGGACTTGCTGCAAAGAAAGATGATGTCTAGTCAGACTCGACGTTGGACCGAAAGAGTTAATAAATTAAAATTCCCAACTCTCTTCTGTAAAAGGAATTTAAATTCTGCAGTTTATAATTAAAAAGTAATTGCATTGCAAAATTAATAATGACTATATTAATAAATTAAAAAATTGCAACAATAGTCTTCACTATACTACCATTTAATTAACTACTGCTATTGAGATAGTTACCTTTTAATAAATCTTAAGGAAGTTTCTAGTTAATTCTAAACTTTTCTGTACAGTAAATAGTAGAAAATTTCAAAATGTTGCGAGGTCGTTATAAAATTTTGTCATAGTAATAAAATTGCAGTTTTCTGAAATACAACAGTACCTCACATAGCCCTGATTTGAAAAGTTTGGAATCTCCATAGTTCCGGTTTTAAATCTTAAAAATTTTAAAGTTACGCCATATGATATTTTAATTTTTTGAGGGTTTCCCAATGTATATGTAGAAACCAGCAATTTTTATTTTGATGGTGCCTAACGTCTTAATTTTTTTTTCTCTGCATAATATACGAATAGTATAGCAGAAATTGATATAATGTTTTTAAAATTTATAGACAGAATTTAGAGGAAAAAAAATTTTACCAATGAAATAGTAATTTCGAGGAAAATTCATGGTTGATTTGACAACCTTTCAGCAGCAAAGTTTACAAGAATAAATGCATAAGTGCTCATTTATACCAAATATTGTTTTTCTTTGTATAACATAAAATCTCAGCAATTTTAAGTTAAATAGATTTTTAGCTAAATATATAGATATAATTTTATTTTAGTCACATCAGGTACGTTCTCTTTAACTATGTTTGATAATAACTTTGAAGTTTTTTTTTTTTTGTCATGTTATCTCTTAGGTTTCCTGTTCCTCCTTCTAAAGTAATGATTTTAATTCTCCTTTCATTAATTTTTGTACTTAACCAGTTTCTAATTATATGGTAAAATGATTAATGCATTCTGATTTCTCAATTTGGGAAACCTGCCCATAAACCTTTTCTTCGTTGAGACGAAGAAATGTTTTAGATCGCAATCAGATAATATATTAATGTATCCCATTTTATTATTTATAGATCTCTTCCACGATATAACAGCTGCCTGCATTTCCATATTCTTTGAAGATCCTAAAAAAATTCTTCAGACAGTCAGGTTAGTGATTTGATTCCATTTGTGGTAAACACTGCTGTCAGCTCCAAGATCTCAAACATTTACATATTTACACAAAAATAGATAATTTGTACGGATTATACGGATTTGTACTCGATTTGTACAGATAACAGTCCGGAAATTGATGAAACCGATTATCCGGACTATTCGAGGTGTAGTGAGGTAATTCAAAGAAACAAAAGTAGTTAACAGCAAATAAAATTTAGTAAGCAACTTTGATAATAAAAATTCTTGATTTAATGAAATTACACAAAACTGTAACTGAGAATTAATATCAAAATGAAACATAATAATTGTCTATTATTGCTCAAGCATTTAATCCTGATAATTGAATCATGCAAAGATACTTTAATAAATATATGTAACTTTTCTTAGTCTCCGAAAATTCTTACTTTAGGATAATATGTTTTTCAATGGTTATTCTGAAAATATTAAAGATTTTAAAACTTGTTCCTTTTCTCACTACAGGCGACCATATGATGTGTCAGGAGATAAAAACAAACAAACCAGGATTCATCTCTGAATAATATTTTTATCCAACGATACCTAAAGTTGTCCCGCTGCCTTATGTATGATAAATAGTGTAACATTGGCATCAAGTATTTAATCAAAACACCCATCAAAATACCTTTATGAAAAATCTCTAAAACGTCAAAACACCCTTATGAAATGAAATATCAGAATTTGCACATGAATGTTGTGAGGATTCTGCAAAGCAATCAGTAGTAAACTACAATTCGGTTTTAAAGTTTTTTCAATTTAGAAGTCTTAAAGTTTTAGATTCTAAGAAATGGTTAATTGAATGTAATAACATTTTTTACCAAGTTTAATAAAAAGAACTAGTGTGTCTTCAAATAAAGGTGAATTAAAATGCAGAAAATGTTATGTTTTAGTACAAGATATATTATTTAAATTATTAATTTACATTTACATATTTAATTAAATATTATTACTTACATAATTATCTTAATAAATATTGATTATAAGTAGGGTGTTTACAAAAGATGAACTAAATTATAAGAGGTGGTTGAATACACCAAAACAATACATTTTTGTGTGCAAATGCATTAAAGGTAATAAAAGTAAAAGATGTATATAACTTCAAACACTGTATTTCATAGTTTTGATTTCTTTGTTGATGGAGCAGAATGAAAGCCGATATAAAAATATGTAAATTTTCACATAATTGCAAGAGAATGTTCCAACTGCCATTCTGTATGTGATTAACAGCATAATGAAGCCCCATCTCATTTTGAATAATATTTGAGAATTGCTTGGCGGTCACCTCTTTAAGACTTATATATAAAAAAAAAGGAACTACTAAAAAAATTCCCCATTATAACTTTAGTCTGTTCTATTGTGCAATATGTCTGATATGTTCCAAAATGTCTACCAATTCTCAATTCTGTCTTGAGGCATAAATTGCGAGAATTTCTTTTAATTATTTGAGATTGGAGTTATTTTCCGATGTTCCGTGTTCTCCCCTCCCCACATTCCTCTTGCACACAAGTATAATTTCTGATCAGTATTCTTTGACATATATCCCCCAACACAAACAATTGTTTTGGTTTGTTCTACAAACTTCTAACAATTTGGCACGTTCTTTTTAATCGCCCTGTGTAAAGCTGATATATATGTAATGAAATAATTGTTAACGATCAATTAGAAGAATGATTTATTGTGGTATGCCATTGTTTGTTTCAATAAATTAAAACTGTATTGATCTTATAAACAGAAATTTTGGTCATAAAGTTATCATTGCATAATTCTTAGTAACTTGTTTCTGCTTCATTGGGCGCTGGGATAATAAATTCTGCATCAAGGGAAAGGAATCAGAGGGAAGAGCTATCAGGTTCAATATTGCTCAAACAATGATGCATTAAACAGTAGATAGAGGACATTTTTTGCAATCACTTCACCATTTTCAGACTACTGGGTTTCTTCATCACACATGATACAAATGTGAGCAATTTTTTTTGTCAGCAGTTTCCCGGGAAACCGATTTTTCTTTCCCAGCCTGATTCATAACCCCCAAAAGAGTAAAAAAAAAAAAAAAAAATGTAAAAGTGCAAACTATGGTATAAAATAACGCCATTTGCTATTTATTGAGAGAAAAACACTATGCACTTCGACATGATGGCACAATTATTAAAGTAATTCTACACAAATGTAACCTAATAACGCGATTCGTGGATTTGTGATAACGGATGCAGTTGACTTGTTGGAGGGCCAATGTTCGAATCCTGTTGGAGGCATTGTTATAGCCGCTGCTTTGAGAACCGAGGAACCTTGTGGGTGATTGTGACAGATATGTGTAAAAGAAACTCGAATTGATAGTCAGGCTGCTTGGTGTGATTTTTTTTCGTGGATATCTAAGTGGTACATGACGACCACTTAAGTTTAAAAAAAGTATAAATCAGTCGAGAACGAATGTAAAATATGCAATTCTGATATTTAAATTCCATTAAAATAGATTTCTTTTAAATATATTTTTCTATATTTGTTCTAGATTTAAGCGATTAATCCTCAATGTTGGAAATATTTCTTAAATATGTCTAATAAAATATTCAATTACAATGATTTCAAGATTTTAATCCTTAAAAAAAAACTGAAGAAAATCCAGAAATTTCAGAACCATGACTTTAAAATAAATGTTTTTACAAAAGTATGTGAATCTGGAGTCTTACTTCATTTATAAACAACATCGCTATTTCATTATTTCTACAGTATATCTCCGTGTGTAAGCAGATAATTTTCAGAACTTCTTCTTAGGCTAAATTACGGAGTTCGGCTTTTATACGAATTCCTTATCTAGCAAAAAAAAAAAAAAAAAAATGAAGGTGTTTTCATTTTTTGTTTCTTTTTATAAATTTTTATAATTTTAATATATTTTTATAATTTTTCAATTTACTTTAAATTTTTAATTTTTTTTTTTTTTTTTTCATTTCGGCTTATATACGGATTTTAAAGAAAATACAAGCTCTCGGCTTATGCTCGGGAATATACGGTATGATTTTCATATTTTTTTCTTCATTCAGTGCTCCTGAAGTCTGAATAATGCCCTACTTTTGATAAGTTTATAAAAAATTATAATAAGAAGCATTTATAGTAAACTTTTTTAGTTATTTTTGTTTTTATTTTATTTAAGAAACATTCTTTGCATGAGAACTTAACTTTTTTTAAACTTTTTAAATATATTTATAACATTCTTCTTTTACTGTCTATGGATTAAATGAATATTTTATATATATCATGTTTATTACTCTGCCGAAATAAGTAATTGAATTGGAATGAAAATTGAAGCGAAATCTTACATAGATAATGACGTGAAATTAACATAGACATTAACTTGAAATTGGAAAATATTTAAAAAAATGTTCACCATAAATCTTTAAAATATAAAATATTTTCTATAATTATAATCTTTATTGTAATACCTTGTTAAAATGTATTATATTCAAAAGAGTTTAAATCTTGCAATCACTTTTTAAAAATTCATAAATCCTTAGAAAAATTCATTTTAATTGTTTATGAGAAAAACATTCTGCTATGGGGAAACAAAATTTTGCATAAATAATTATTTTTTAAATTCTAAACTTTTCATTAAGTACAATTAAAAACATGAATTAATAATTATTAAATTATTTAAATCATTCAAAAACTAAAGCTGCTGTATCTATTAAATTTGTTCATAGATGAAAATACCTTTTAATGTACAAATATGCTGGTAGATGGCAGCACATGATATTAAGAAGGTTTTATTCCATAGATGGCATCATACTGCCCAGATTGAAACAGCACGCATGAAACTGTTTCCATTTATAGTTATTTTGCCTCTAAAAATTAGAATTAAAAACTTTTCTATGTAATAAAATTTTTATAATTTTTTTTTTCTTCAATTGAAGATTTTTAAATGAAAAAGATAAATAAATAAATCAGTTTAATTTCTTTTGTTTTTAAAACTTTCGTTTTCTGCTAAATATTTTCACATGTAACGGTAAAATAAATAAGAGCGACTTAAATTATGACTTTTGGAAAGAATTTTGAATTAGAAAAACATTTTTCCCATACTAAGAGGCTTCAAAGTTTCAGTTTTTATTCACTTAAAGATATATTAAATATAAAAAAAAAAAAATATCAAAATTATTATCGTGGCACTTTAATTAAATAAACGCCGAAATAAAATCATGCATGAATTCTATTTTTTTTTTTATAAATACTTACTAGATACTTATTTACTTAAATTATTTTACTAGAAATAATTAAAAATATTATTTTGAGTGCTAAATATTTAAGAAAACTAAAGGTATATTATAAAAATATAATTTTGAATTAATATCTATATAGTCCTATTTAAATACTTTTGACAACTAGATGGTGAGTTGTGATTCTGTAAATATAATGCTAAATATAGACTACATTATTTGAAATGGTTTCAGGGCTGTATTGAAAGAAAATAAAAATTCTGAACAACTTATAAATTTTTTAATACATAACAAGTATACTATGATTTTAAAAAGATTATCATTCAAAAAAGATTAACATTTTTATGGTTTGTTCTTTATTAAAAGAAATAGTGATTGAATTCTTAAAGCAAGTTTAAAATATAAAATTGAATTTAGATTTAAGTTGAAAATTGAATTTAGATTTTCTCAACTTTCGAATTACTTTTCTTCCGACATCAGCTTTTAGAAAATGCAATTATCAACATCTGTTTGATCGATGAACTATCAGCATAAAAAAAAAAAAACCATACATCCCAACTACGTCCTTTATAAAAGAGTTATATTATTTTTTTTTCTTCATATCATCATTTTTTTCTAGTTTAAAACATCATATGAGCAGGGAGAGGGACATGACATTAAAAGGAAAACACTTTGAAGTTATATACTTAAAAATTTGAGATTAGAGAAAACCGAAATAGCGAAGAATAAAAAAGAAACAGGTCACACAAAATATGAATGAGAAGCTTTAAAATGAAAAATGAAATTTATAAAAACTTGTATGCATAAGCAATTTTCTAGTATGAAATCATTTTTAATTACACTAAGTGAAAGCTCATATATCATAAAAATTGACAAGTGTCTTGAAAAGTTTGCTGAAAAAGACAAAAAGGCTATCCCAAAGCTTAAATTAGATAAAAAAAGTTATGAAAACTCATTCACCAGCTGCACATTAACAACCAATTGCTCAGGTATCATCATTTACCCGAACGATATATATATATATATATATATATATATTTACATTTACGGCCATGAAATTCTTCTTTAAATAATGTACCAACTTTGTCGATTTCCGAACTGTGTCCAAAGTGTAGTTTAAACTGAATTTTTTTTTTTTGGGGGGGGCTGTAAAACTTATCTCCAGAAATGCTGCGGTAGACGCTAGCAGCAAATAATGATTTGGAAGATGTAATTAAAGACAGGGTAAATGAAACAAACCTTCTACTCAGCCTTTTAATATGACCAAAAGATAATCTCCAGAATTAATACAAACAACATTATTATTGAACATATATAACAATCAGAAGATATTAACAACATTATCTTCTCAAAAATATTTCTACAATTTCAACAATTCTAAGTATGTCCTAAACAATTTTCTACATCAAATAACAATCTGCCATCACCTTGTTGCTCAGAATTGAGAGTAGCATGCTCCCTTTCATGTGTCTCCAAAATACGAAAATAAAAATGACTAATCTAGTAATTGGGGTGGACAAGATTGAAGGTTATTTATATAAGCTCACCTTAACTCATCCTGTAGTTTCCATGTATAATTCTTGACATCTTTACTAAAGCTTCGGCAAGCTGAAGACATGTTACTCTTTAAATAAACCCAGAATCATCGCCCGTGGTGAAACATTTGCGCGTTGTTTTGATTTAATCAGTCTTGCCTACAATTTAACCTTTTAAATTTTTCTTAGTCACAAATATTAAAAATACTGCATTTTAAAGCTTAAATTTTACAAATTCAATTTTATAAATCTTTCATGGAAACGGATATTGTTATATTTATAAATGATAAAAAAGATAATATATTTTAAATTTGAGCAAATAAATTAACATTAAAATGGATTTATATTTTTATCCAAATTTTATTAAAACCTTAAACATTTTGCAATAAAAATTTAAGTCCTAGTTTGATGAACGCGTTTACACAATATTGAGTTTATAAGGCTTTGAAAACTGTATAGTTTGTCATATTTTAATTAGTATCATGAAGTATTGGTTGTAATACCTAATCCACGACAGTCAATTTTTTATAATCTAAACAAATATAGTATTTAATAAAATAATAACTTCTATTACGCAGTTTTAATAAGAAAATATGCATTCTTTTTAGTTTAATTTTAAAAATTAATATATAGGATATTCATGTAACACTGTTGACCATTAATTAACTAACTTACTAGAAACAAATTATTTTATATTAACAAATTATTTAATTTTAAAGATAAAAATGAAAATTTCAAAATATGAATTATCGTTTGCCATTGATGTAAAAACTAATTATTCTTTCTTTTTCTATTCCTTCTATTAGTTCACACTCTCCCTATATATATCTTGTTCAAATTTTCAATCGTTAATAAAATACTTTTTATTCATCCACTCAAGTTTAAATACATTTTTTGAACTTGTAGTGGATGACACTTGATGTTAATACAGTTTATTCAAATATTAATTTATTAATTAAATTCAATTAATTAATTTTAGTTTTTTTAGATTTAAGTTGCATGTATCTAATAATAGATAACACCAGAAGTAATTTCAACTTTATTTGTAAAAGGACTTTTCTGCAATATAGTGAAAAAAAAGTAGGAATTGACTTTAAAATTTTTTTTTTATATTACTTGTTGTAAAATTTGTTTACAACCTTTCAATGCTTGAAATCAAACTTATATATAGTGATAATTACGTAATGTGTAAATGTTACATTATTAATCGATGTTTAAGATCAGAATTTAAAAAGTTTGTCAAATGAATTTAACGGACTGATATTTTACAAGTTTTAACAAGTATCCATGTTTGTATATAAATAAGATTGAATTAAAGTGATATAAAGAAGGAAAATACTTTTTCTTCCTTACGCTCATTCAGTACATTATGAAGTTCATAAAAATTATCCTTCTTGATAAGTGGAGTAAAAAATTTTAATCTATTATGTTATTATATTTGTGGGTACAATGAAGTCAGTAATTATATTCAGTGGAAATTTGACCGTAGCAGTTATGATTGTGGTTTAACATTGAAATCGAAAGGGCTTGCGGCAAATTGAGTTGTCGCATTGTAGTGTAACTGAACAGTAATTATCATCATCTTTCATAAAGTTCATTATTCTAGTTTAGAAAAAAAAAAAAATATTGATTTCTAGTCGTCTTTTTTTAATTATTATTTTATAACATATTCTGTACAAAAGCGGGAAACAATATGTCCGTTATATGTATATGTACAGTAATATTTTCCATCAATATGTATGTGGTTTTATTATCAATATGTCTATCATTTTATTGATGTGAATAAGAAGAAAACGTAAAACTGTTTATTAAAAATAAAAACTTAAATAAGTTAACTTAAATGATAATTTTATAAGGGAATTTAATTGATAACAGTCACCAGAGTATTTAAATTATGATCAAAACAAATATTTTTTGTTGAATTTTTAAATTTTTGCAGGTCAACAAAATTGTTACAACTTTATTAAAAGGTTATTTATTACATATAAAGGTTTTTCTAAGTACCAAATTTTCATATTCCTATCTTTTTACAAAAATTCATGTACCTCAATTTACTTGAACTTATTTGTTTATAAATATGAATAAATGATATTTACTAATTCAATTTATTATTTAAATTCATCAAATTAAATTTTAATTAAAATATTTATAGATCGAAATTAAATATTAAACTTTCCAACTGTTTTAAACTCAACAACTTTTTAAATAAAACAACCCTAAGATATAGAATGTCAATTATGATAAATTGAAATATGCACGAAATGCTTAGTTTGATAAATTATAATATATATATATAAATATATATCGCTTTAAACTCTGTTCTTTACAGTAATAATTTCATAATCAGCAAACAAGATTTTTTATGAGGTAGATGTTCATTTAAAATATCAGATATCCACTTCTACAGACATTACTGCTCAAGACAGGATGTCTGCTATTTCAGGCTTTACTCTATGCTGGTAATATCTTGCATGCGAATACAGGCTTCTACAAATCTTAAATGTGAATACAGGCTACTATGTCCTGGTATTCTTAGATCAGAAGGGCATGTCATATTTCAGACAAACACTGCTTCCCAGATACAAAACGATCTGTACAGAAACTGCGTCATTAATTCTATGTTAGATCATGTTTCATGAAATAGTTTCCGAGATAGCCATTTCTCATGAAAAGGTATTGAAGCATAGGTATGTGTTTCGAATAGTAGTTGTTTCATAGGCTATTCATTAATATTCTAAAAAGTTTCTATTATGTATTGCTGATTAAGATAAATTGCTGATCTGAAATGTTAATTTTTTAGCTACTCATTTTAAAACTGAAAAAAATATATTCGGTATTGAAGAATCAAATGAACAAAAAATTTGAATTTTCAATTAAATGTTTTATTAATTAAATTTGATAGTGATAAGATTATTGATGATTCATATTTGAACTATTGAAATGTTTATCAGAATAATTATTTTGCTTCTTGAAGATTTTTCTTCTCAAATATTTTATGAAATATTTCTATTAAATAGCATCGAATTTTTATTTAAGCAAACTTAGTTAATTAAGAAAAATTATTACCATAACTAAAAAATTGTAATGATCGTAATCTATAATTATCAATTATTTTTTTTTTTTTTTTTTTTTTTACATTTGATGAATATTTTACTTCATTTAACAATAAAAATAAATTTATATTTAATAGTTATTAAAATATAGAAAACCAAATGATGTATTATTTAAAATACTGGTAGAAAACATTTTGAATTGTTGTAAATCTGTTAATTTTTTAAACTTTGTGATTTAAATTTATTTTTAAATTTAAAAAATTTACTTATTTATTTTAATTTTAAAAATAAATAATTTTTTTCTTTAATTCTAACAAGTACTAATAATTTAATTTTTAGGAAGAAATATTTTAGTTTAATATACAAAATTTTGATTAACTTTATTTTAATATTTTTATATCGCCATATTTTCAATTTTCAATACCTTTAAAAGATTGATTGTACCATATTTTTAATTTCTTATTCTAATTGTATTTTTATTTAGAGATAAACGGTAGAAATATTCAAGGATTGAATATTTATTTAAAAAAAATTAGTTGCTTCAATTTTAAATCGTCCTTTCATCACTAAAAAAAAGTATAATATTGTTATATAAAGTATAATGTTATAATAATGTTTGTAAATTCAATGATGGCATACCTTTATCCATACGACACAACGCTTACGGTTGAGTGGTGGGAGGGACATTGTTTATAATACCTATATATAGGATATTATAAACAATGTTATTTTTGCTCGCTAAATGACTGGACCCAAGTTAGAAACACATCTAGGAATTTATTCCGATAACATGGAGTAGACAGAATAGCCTTCCATTTAGAGTCGTAAGTCGTGGCTTGTTTTATATAGAAAAAAACATGTGACAGGTCCTCTTGTCTGTTTATAATAATATATCCATTAAGCGCCTGATTGAGTGACAGACGATCAATATTTAGTATATGTGAGTGTCTGATAGGGTGATTTATTGCCGCTACAGGAATTACTGGTAATTAGCAGCGTTTGATAGTGGAATGATGGTGTAAAAACTGATGGAGTGATATACTATTTCTTTAAAGAAATATGATAAAAGTTCAAAGCATGAAGAATTTGTGATTAATGTAAAATATTGAAAATATTAACTATAATAAACTGAGAAACTACAGATTAACAAAAGTGATGATGTAAAAATACTTCGAAAGCACCATTTTTTTTTTTAATATACTTTTTGGGCTGATGTTTGTAAGTGCAGTTATTACAGGTGGAATGTATTGCCACACACACTGGCAAATCGACTGAAAAATAAACCCAATATAATTATTTTTTAAAATTTAAGATACCAGTCTTTTACAGAGTTATAAATTATTAAATTAATCATATGTTTTTCTACCATCAAATTCAGCCAGTAAATACAAAGATTAAAAAAATATTCGGGACTATAATTTTATGGAATAATTGTTACTGCTTAGAGTTAATAATCTTTTGAATATATTGTAAAAATGTTAATTAAAAACAAAAGCAATATTAGAAACTTTCAACCACAATCCTTTTTTCTAAAATTTTGCTAAAAAAGTATACAATAAATTTTGTGTTGATAAATATTTTGATTTCAAAGTATTATTTGTCTATGACAATTATTTTTAAAATAAGGGTTATCTTCATCAGCAACTAAATATCATAAATTAGATAAATTCAAAACCTTTGAAATCTATAAGCAGGTTTTGGAGAAATTTCAGTATATAATTGTGTTTGTGAATTGTATCTAGATAAACATTAAAAATTGCTTCGGAAAGAAAAAAAAGATCATGGCTAAAAAAGTAATTAACTTATTATTGTAGTATTAAATATACTTTATTAAAAAGCACTCCATCAATGATTTATACTTCGTGAATGTCTAATCTCTCGGAAAAGCGTGGAGTTAACAATTTGCATGATTAAGAAGTTGAATATTATTTGTTTCTATTTTTTGTTATTATTTGTTTCTACTTTTAATATTTAATAAACCTATTATTTGTTTCTAAAATTAGGAAATAAATTATAAAATTTTTATACTTATTTACATTAATAAGAAAGGAAAAGTGACCTTGTTGTAATGAATAACAGTTTGATTCATTATTATTTCTTAAATGACGATTTATTTTAATATTTCTGTAATTATTTCTATTTTGTTGTAGGAAGAAGGTAAAAATCAATATTTTACTTTTGAATATAATTTCATATATATTATCAGAATTGTTGCAACTTCAAATAAGTAAGAGTATATTTAGAAAGCTTTTTGCACAAATTAAGAACTTATAATAAAAATAATTTTCAAATATATATTTGCAGTAAGTTAGTTTATTAACTATACGATATATAGGAACAAAGTTACATTGTAAAGATTGAATGTGTGTTAAATGGAAGGTTAAATATTAACCAACATTTTAATGTTAGCAATATAAACTCCTACTTTATATCATAATCAGAAAAGTAATTTTTACAATTAATGAAAGTTAAATAACATTTAAAAATATTTTATGTTTTCATTGGGTTGGATTAAATTAGAATTTCATTTTGAGTGTTAACGTATGTAATATATCATAATGTTAGCATATTTTTGCAATTGTAAACACATTGATAAATCTGTATAGTGCAAGAAACATTTTATTTCATATGTGCATGAACTTACATAATACTAGAATGACATTTATTCAATATTCATATTATTTTCAATGGTAAAATTCAAACTCTAAAGAAATAAATAGAATAAAATAATTTTCGTAAGTTTTTGATGTAAGTCATAAATAACAATAATTAATAATAATTTTCAAAATTCATCTTCAACATAATGCGCAAAACGATAGAAAAAGTTCATTATATTCAACAAGAAAGGTCTTCTTATGCTATACACAGTATCGCGAAATAATTGTAAGCGTATATGTTCCAAGATATAGGATATAAAAATTACCCTTTTGAATTGCTGAAGTTAATTTTTTATAAAAAAAAAAAATTATCCGGGTTTTTATTGTTAAAGATAAATTAGTCAATGATATTTGATAAGCATTAATTTGTGGTTTGTAGTGGCACTTTATTTCACGTATAAGTGCATCAAATCATAAATAAATTCAAATGACATTTAATTGATATTAATTTTCATCTCACTGATAAAATTATGAAAATGTTTGTTTTACCTAAACTTAAATAATCATTTATTATTACATTTAAATTGAATAAAGTAAAATTATTAATTATTTAAGTGAGAGTTATGAAATATCAAATGAGTAAATCTTAACTGTAAATCGCTTCTTTTATTGTTGTATAAATATTTCCAAAAATGTTATATATTATCGAAATGTTTTATAAAAACGTACAAAATTGATTTAATTATTGAAAGAATTAGTAGATGTATTGTAGGAAATATTATAGTAATATTAAATATTTTTATGGATGCAATACAGTACAAAAAAGCAAGCAATCACAAAAGATTGCAAAGAGAGTTTTTTTTATATTTTAAAACTTTTAGGACATTTGAAGATAATAAATTGATGTATAGAAGGTAAATCAAATAGTCAAATATGATTTTAGATTGTGCAGTTGCATTAAATTTACTACAAGCCATTATTAACAAAAACGTGATAAAAAATTTATATATTTACTTTTTATTATTTTTTTAGTCTTGGTTACATTTACTAAATAGCAGTTAATATAATATTTAAAAATACATATTTTTATTCTACTTCTGAAAATTTACTATTTATTCAGAAGGAGTAAAAAAAAAAATTTAAAAACATCTTATGGTGCTCAATTCGTCAAATTTTACCCTTCAACTTTACATGTTTTGGGGACTGGATTATGTCTCAGAAAATTCGAAGATTAATCCAACTAGAATTTTTTCTGGCATGTAATAGAAAATTATTGGGCCAAACATATGCCTAATTAATGCTTGATAACAGATGCTATTGATTCTTGAAAATTTAGACATGAAAGCCACATGCTAAGTAATTTTGTACCTGCTCAATAATTTTAAAGCATAAATAAAAAAAAAAAAAAAGATATCTACGTTTAAAATTTAGATAAGAGACATCTAAGTTTTGTTATCTATAAGATAGGGTATACATTTTTTAACAATATAACTTTTGTTGGATTTAAATATTTTCAGAAAATGGATACTTCTTGAATCCTGGACCAGTGACAATATTGTGCATTTCAGCAATGATAATGTTCCACATGTACCTTGGGTTGTTTCATAGTGCAACATCTTTAATAATTTTTTAACATTATTTTATTAAAGTTTTTATTCGCATAAGTACGCTATAGTTAGTCATTAATTATATTTGTCATTAGTTATAACCTTTAAATATATAAATTTTTGCTATCAGGCTGCATCTGAATGGATATTAAAATAAATATTAATTTATATTAAACTTAATATTCATTGAATTTACTTTTAATGTGCTTAGAAAAATTATTAAATAAAGTTTTACTTGAAAAATAGTAGCTTCCATACACTGATGAGCTAAAATAACAATAATTACTTGAAAATAATATTAACCAAATTATTTTCAATTGTTATTCAATGGTTTAAAGTATACAGCGCATGATAGACGAAGTTACGGCAGCATGTACTTTGAACCAGTTCCTGATAATTAAAAAAAAATATAAATAAATAAAATCTATATAATGTGTAAAAAATACAATATTAGATGAAAATATATTGCAGTTCAATAAAATTTTTAAGCTATTGAGGAAAGTATATCTAGCATAAAATAAATGCTAACAATTGGTTCGAGATACAACATTAACCTAAATAGCACAATTTTATAAATAATATATACTCATTTTTAAGCCGATTCAAAAGTGCAAGCACGAAGACCTTTCTTGTGATAGAATTCTTTCCCTTTATTTAGATGACATTTTTACAATTAATAATACATAATTAGACATTAATAAATAATATATAATTATGTAATTATTAATACATAATTAATACCAATACATTATAAATTATACATAATTAATTAAAAATTCATACAAAATATATTAAACATAAAATTTTGTCATAATTGCATAATTACAATTTAAGTCAGTTTATGTTCATTGAAAATTAAATCAATTAACATCGATTTTTCAACTTTGAAATAAAACTTCAAGTTACTTATGTAATATATTATGTTATCAGTTCTATACGTATATCTACAGACATTCATTCAAAAAAACACACATATATATAGAGAGAGAATTAAAGAGAGGAGAGAGATAGTCTCGTCGCAAGAAAAGTGACTTGACTCAAAATTGGAAAATGTTCCGTAGTAGAATTATTCCGTTGTGAATTATACATTAAATTGGTTTTTAAAAAACCAATACTTTTATAATGTTTTGACTTAAGTAAAAGTGGCTCAAATTCTTCCCGATTTTAGAAAAATTATATTATTATTATTATTATTATTATTTTGAGTTGTGTCATTTTCTTGGGGCGAAACGATATGCATAAAAATCTCCACTCAACTTTTATAATTTTCAATGTCCGAGCTTGATGTCATAAAAAATTTCTTTTTGATATATGTTACAACTTTATAATCTTGGCTGCTATTTATAACATAAATATACTTTTTTTTTCCCACTGGATATATGCAGAGACTTTACAAAATTTGAGACGAGAAGAAATTTTGGAATTTTTCTATTTGAATTATTTGCATAGCTGATGAGATAATGGCAATAATGAAATCATTAAAATGAATGACATAATGAATTTGAGGCAAAATTCTTAAGTAATGTAGCTATGTATTTTGAAATAAATTGCAAATATAAAATACAAGTATTGCTATATAATATTGGATACTTTATGACATGCGAAGCAAATGTTCATAATCAGTTCTGATTTCATAAAAACATTAAATCTTACTTCCTTGCTATAACAAGGAAGAAAGATGATCATTTATTTAAGAAGATTTTTTTGGAAATATTTTTTTTTTTAATTTTTACCTTATGTTTTTGAATTAATGCATTCAAGGACTTAGTTCGTGGAAATTACAATTCGCTATAAACATATACTGATTATTTTAATTATAAAAATAAAAATAACTTGCCGAAAAAATTGTAAAATATTATAAAATTGCAAACTAAAGGTCATTGTCTTCAAAAAAATATTGCCTGTGGGATTTTTTTTTGTGCATTTATTTGTTATTTTTTAATATATATATTGTGCTAAAAATTCTACAGTATTTTTCATCAAAGTGGAAATAAAAAATATATTAACTATTTTCAAATTAAAGCCCTAAAGCTGCAAATCATATGGTTATTAAAAGAAATTATTACTAAATATTTTATATTTTATGAATATCCTTTCAATAAATAATTACAAAATATATACTAGAAAGAATAAGTAGCACCGCAAAATGAAGAACACATTAATGGTTTTTGATATGTTTTTGAAATCTTACGAGACTTAATAGTTAGAATCGGGTCAAAATGTAATTTAATAGTTAAGTAGTCGAATATTAATGGATATAGACATTGCCATTTACACATACAGACAATATACATGCACTGGATAACACTAACAATGATAATAAAAAGACGACAGCCACACGACAGAAAATTCTACATTATTAACATTGCATCCTAAAGTAAGTTTATACAGTGAAATAAATAAAAACAGTTCGTTTATTAAATTATTGAAGATATTATAAAATTATCAATAAACATATTTTGATAATTTGTAAATTTTATTAGGATAAGAAGGATTTTTAACTATTTATTATGTTTGCATACTATGTAGTAGAATTAAGTGTCAATAATAAATTGAAAGCATGTAGGTGAAGGATTATTAGGGACAACAATATTAACATGACTAGAAGAAGATCAACAAGAAGACATACAATGAAGTAATACCATTGTTAAATATTATTTAAGTACATTCGGCTCGATTTTAATCGATAAAGAAACGGCCACCAGAAATATGATAGAAAGGGTTTTAAAAAGGAAAAGCATGGTTTATAGTCCTCCTGTTACATCAGAGGTGCACATGAGTATAAATACAAATACAACCACACATAGAAATGACACCATAGTTAACTTACTAAACCAATCAGAATAAGGAAATAACACCATTGGGCCATATCTATTGTTAACAGCTATCGAACATTCATATTTACAATATTCACAGTTTGTTCTTTTATTAGTGCGTCTTTTATTATATTAAGACTTGAATGAACAAGATAAAATAAGAGTAGTGCTTTCTTGATCATAGTATCCACAGTTTTCTTTTTAATGACTAATGTGTTTTTTTTAAATCTGACATGAATATTAATTTTTTACAATTAATTAATCCTACAGCTTTTATCTTACTTTGTTTAGAAATTTAGGTTGTTATATGTGACATTAATTTTGGTTGTTGAATTGTCGTTTAGATGTAAATGTTTCAATATCCAAAAAAGAAAATAAATATTGAGGAAGAAAAACACATTTGCAGAATTATCGATGAACTTCATGGAGAAATAGTGCATAAATTATATTATAATTTAAGTATATTTTAAATAAACTTAACAAACAATCAAATTACCAATTTTCTTTAAATTATTAATGATACTTTTATTAATAAAAAGCTTTTATTAATACTTTTACTTATTTATATAGAAGATCTAACAATATGAAACATTTGTTGCTGTGAAAATTTATTAAAGAATTATAAAACTGAACTTTCTACTCTTGCAGCAATAAGTAAAAATCCCAAAGCTTATGTATTCACAACAACGGTTTTGGCATTATATATTACAATACTGCCAAGAATGCCAATACAGTTCAGAAAAGCAAGCCCTCTCAATCTAAAGGTCACAACGAACCTTGAAAAGGTAACTTTCTATTATTTCAAGCTTCTTGTAAATTAAATACTTATAAATAAATTTTAGTTGATTGCAATTTAACTTGCCTTTAAACATTTGGTTGAGTTAGAATGAGTAATTACTAAAAACATTTAAGAAATTGAATATCAAAAAGCACAACAATGACATTGATCATATTTAGACCAGTTCTAACGTATATAAAGAAGCAACATCAAAGCGTTTATTCAGTATGTTCAAACAATAATTAGCCACCAAAATACATTAGACATATTGGTATTGATGAAGAATATGAAAATATATTGATGGACAACCTGTAATCGATATTCGATAACCACAACGTAAAATTTGCAATTCAATAGTTTAGTGTTATCAACATTTTTTACTTAATCATTATTTTTATTAATTAATTATATTGTTATTTTTTATATTTACTTAGCAAGGTTTCATTTGATTAAATAAGCGTTAGCATGATCATAGACAACAATAAATAGAGCGTTGAAGACAGTGTACCTAATGATGCTGTACAATGATGTACACATAAAATGCTATGCAATTATAAGCCTCAAAATGTCATTTCAGTACAATTAGAAATGATATTTGCGATTCAAAATGACCATCAAACTTCAACATTTATTTAACAATGAAAACAGCAAAAGCAAATTATTTCTTATAAGCATTATACTTTTATTATTATTTTATTGAAACTATTTACCTATAAATAAGTATAGTAACTTGCAAAACCTCTAATGTAATAAAATATTAATGAGGACAAAAATTACATCTACAGAAAATTAGTCAATAGAGAAGCACTTAGATAAAATGCTCGTTATGTTGAAATAACACCATAACGACATTTCAATATATTCAGCACGACAGAAACGACGAAAAACGTCCACAAGAGGAAATTATTTACAATATCAATAGCATTATGTCTTAGATATTTGAGTTAGTAGATGGGCTGCTTAAGATGTTGGATATTTTTGCCCTAATTTTCACATCGAATGCATGAATACATGAATTTAAAAAAGTTAGTAGCAGCCTTTTCTGTCATGTACCATTAAAATTGCAACTTTTTTGAAATTTTAATTATTAGTTTATTTTTTAATATAATAGTATTATAATACATGCATTTAACAATATTTTTTTCAGGCTTGAAATTATTATTACCGAGTAAAAATTTCGTTGAAGAAATGATCTTTTACTCGGTTTTAATTATGTTTCATTTTTTAAAATTCTCTTTAAACACATACTGTTGTACAGTATTTTTTGGTACACAGTAAAAAAAAGAACATTTGATGGAATTTTAATTTTTATTATTGATTTTGCATAGTTTTTATGCATAAAATGAAATAAATTAATCGCTCAGTTTTATGGCGGATTTTATTAAAAAAAAACACATTAAAAATTCTCTTCAAATAAATATGGCACATTTTTCATTTATGTAAAGGAAAGGAATCGACAAATTTCCAATTATAGAATTATTTTACAAAATGATTTTTTTTTTGTCTAATTATATAAATCTAATTCGTTAGATATTTAGGGATAAAATTCCAAATTATTTTATCTTAAATAATGGATATAAAACAACTCGATGTCCCAAACATCATGAAGAAAGGTAAACAAACACCACACGTTATACATGAAACATACACAAAATTAATTATACAAAGTGATCCATTTATTTTGCATCGAGCACATTAATTCTGTAAAATCCTTTGTAAATATTATTAATTACATTAATAAACTTCAATATAATAAGTGTATATATTATGGGTTATTTAGATAAAACATTGATATTAGTAATGTCCATTATTAATATTTTTTAAAAATTAAATGCATGTCTTAAATGAATCACTCTATATAATCAATGAACATGTTACTATCCAAATGATTAACTTTTACATTTTTCAAAGCAAATTTCATGCGATTTTCAACTTCTTTTCAACATGTCCTTTTTACATTCCAATCGACTTCTTGATTTCTTTTTTCTTAAGGGATTTAACAAGCAGAGCTCGCTGTGATGCGGTCAACTGCTTCTAAAAAATCAGTAGCATAAAATTTTACATGAATATGAAAAATTTTCTCTCTCTACAATCTCTTTCTTTAAATTTCTAAATTATTTTTTTGAAGCTCAACTAATATTTTAAGTATTTTAAATAAGCTGGAGTGTTTACGTATTTCTGTAGCATTGAGTATATATTAAGTGCGCTTCAAATATTCGAATCAATTAAATGTGGCAACTATTAATCTTTATTAAATAAAAAAAAAACTTTTTTTTTTTATTTACTTTTCAATCGGAAGAATATATGCTGTTCAATGTTTGATGTTGTTCACCGTAAGGGTCCATTAAATTATTTTTATGAATGCATAGTTAAGTAGTTGCCAGAGATTTTTGTTTTCATTGCTTGTGCTGCTCTCTGGTGGTAAAAATTAAATGTTTAAAAAATAGTTCTAATAATATTAAAATAATTTGAAATGCTAATTTTTCTGTGAAATATAAATGGAAGAATATTCTTTGTTGCTTGGAATTTATGTATTGTTTAATATTTTATATAGTATATCAATATACTCACAGTTTAGCTTTAAATAATTTTTAAAAAATAGACTGTGAACTCATAATACATTAGAAAACATTATCCAAATTAAGATAGGTATAACTGAATTAATTTGCTAGGGATAGTTACAGATAGTATAAAATAAAGAAATTCCTCTATTCTATTTAAACTTTGTAAATTTTGCTGATGGTAAATAAATTAAGAAATAAATATTCGAAGGTGGTTGAGTAAACATGGAACTAATAAGTTATTCCGTTAATATGCATAAATTTTCTATTTTACTACTTTTTTTCGTTCCTTTAAAAGTTCGAAAGTCAACTGAATTTTTAATTTATTTTCTTTTATAGTGAAAAAAAAAGAAAAACTGAACTATTCGATCAACAGAAGAAAATAGCATTTTTCCATGTTCCAAATAAATAGTTTTATGTGCAACTTAGATAAAATACCAATCAACTTAACAAATTAATTAAATTCCTGAAATATAAATTTGTTCTTTTAACCACGAAGTGTCACTTACCAACTATGAATCTTGAATCTTAGCATCTGATTGACTCAGTATAATTTTAATAAAAAAACATGCAAAACTTACCTGATATTAGATAAAGCACAATGACCTTTAACTAAGGATTGATTAATTGCAAAAAAAAAAAATTTTTATACTTACCCGTATTAAAAATTAATAATGGAAAATTCTTTAATTAATTTTAAATATGATAAATTTTACGTAAACATGACTAAGTTTTTTTCATAAAAATAACTTAATGGAAACCAATTTATTTAAAATATAGTTCATATAATGTCATGAATGCAGTACGATTATAACATCACTACATGATGTCATAAAATGATGTTGTTATTCTAAAATATTATAATATAATTCTAAGGATATATAGCGTAGATATCTGTGCGATAGATGATAGTGAAAAATCTACAACAGAGATGGTTTAATCTGCACAGGTGAGTGTTACTTTAAAATTGTTAATCTATTAAAAAAATGGGCATATTATAGTTAAGAAATCGCTTCATTGAAATATCTAAAACTGTACTTCCTGCATTTTTCAATTTTATTCAATTACTTCATGTACATACCATAAATCCATTTCCATAAACAATTTAAATGTTTGGTTTACTGTCTTTGAAAAAAATCGTTATCATTTCAATTGAATTCTAGCTTTTGGGGATTTTATTATTTAATGCTACAAATGTAATATGATTTATTTCAAATGTGCGTTTCGTGCTTTGGAACATGTTTGTGATACTCACCAGATCTAACTGAACCAGCACGAGTGCTGAAGACGCTAACCATAGTGCCAGATCGCTCGCTGTTCTGACCACCGAAATGCCATCTTTTGTTCTTCTTACATCCGATAACAGCCATAAATCCTTGACGGTACTTTTTTGTGCATGAAGCAATAAGTAAGTGGATTGCAGCAGGAAGAGATGTATGCCATCAAGTAAATAACAGCCATTCCAATGTATCCGAGAGAAGAATAGACGGTCTTTGCATCATACAGAGCCCAAGTGTTGACGACGTACAAGGGGGTCAGCAAATAAAAGAACTCAACCACAACCACGAAAAGCATTCTGATAACTCGGATCTTGGCAGCTTGATTTTTGTCATAATTTCCTCGTAAAAAGCAGTGCTTTGACGGTTCTAGATCTAGCTCCAGTTAGTTTGGCACGAACATCTCGTCTTCCACTCAATCCATTGCTGCTGGATGGTTTCAAAGGATCCAAGTACTGTCTCTCAGGGTTATCCAATGTACCGTGATCTGAAATTTGTTTTTTATTAATTCATGTATGTTACTTTACCATGTAAAAAAATAAAAGGACAATATTAATAACTAACTTAAATACTTTGATTGCTTTTTATTTGCTATGAATTTAATATAAGTTATTAATATTAAAAGATTTTTGTTCTATTTAAAATAAAGAATTTTAGTAATGCATTAAAAAAATCAACATAAAACATAAAAAAAACAAATGTTTTTTATAAAAAAGATTAAAATTTTTAAAGTAGAAAATTATTCTGTAAATTTTTGAGCTTTGATAAGTGATTATGAAACTTTAAAAGGTTGGTGTTTGATGCATGAATACATGTTTAATTGATTTAGCTTATTTTGTGTCATGAACAATAAGTAGACTGTCACAGTGTTTTGGGACTAAAATGGTTGAGTCGAGCTTCTGAAGTTCGGAAAAATGATTCCCCGCGAGAATTGCCACGCATTCTCCTTTACAGGGAATATCCTGACCGTCAATGGATCAACATAATGTGTGTGATCTGCTGAGGGGAAAAAAAACCCTATGAACCTGAGAGTTAGTTTCTGCTTTCATACCTCCTCTTTTATACTTGGGAATAAACTAGCAGCTATAGTTTTTAGACATCTTAGTAATTTATAGGTTTCAATTGTTAATTTTCATATATTACCTTTTTTTAGCACTATAGAGTTCAAAGAAATGAATAAACCGGTGAGAAACAAAAAATTAACACAAAACATTCGAAATTAAACATAAACACAAAACACCTTTAAGGGATATGGTCTATAGAAGAATTTTGACTGAAAACGGGCTTGCACTAGACTCGGCGCCCATTCGGGTAGCATAATTTGGAAAAAAAAAAAAAACTCAATGGTTTAAAAGATTGCAATCTTTACCTTGCTATTGATTTTAGTTTCATCTACGGCAATTAAAACTATCAAATGATTTTTTTTCACTGTGCGTAATGGCATTGTAATGAAATCTCATTAAAAATAAATTTTTTAATTTTAATGCAGCTGTTTCATTTCCTCTTTTTCATTTTCTTTACCTGATCTTCTTCCTCTGGAGAAGTTAAATTTGGAGCCAGTACATAGTTTTCGACCAATCAGAGAGTAAAACAATGATCATGATAAGTAAAGGTATCACCAACAGTACCACATCCAAGTAAATGTTGAATATACGTTCAGATTGTTTATCTGGCCACACTTCACGGCACTTGAATTTACCTGCAAGAAGAACAAAATTCAATTAATATTTCACTTGTTTTATTATATTCATATTGTTTTGATTTCAAATTTAATTTCTCTCATTACTTTTTTTTTCAATTCCTACTATTAGTTCACACTCTCCCTATATATATCTTGTTCAAATTTTCAATCGTTAATAAAATACTTTTTATTCATTCACTCAAGTTCAAATACATTTTTTTGAACTTGTAGTGGATGACACCAGATGTTAATACAGTTTTTTAAATATTAATTCATTAATTAAATTTAATTCATTCATTTTAGTTTTTTTTTAGATTTAAGTTGCATGTATCTAATAATAGATGGCGCCAGATGTAAGAGAAAAAAAATTCAATTTTATTTGTAAAGGACTTTTCTGCAATATAGTGAAAAAAAAAGTAGGAATTGACTTTAATTTTTTTTTTTTTTTTTTTTTTTTTTATATTACTTGTAAATTAATTCGATATCTCAACGGTTACAGCTTGCTGCATATTACTTAGGCTTTAAAGAACTAGTAAATGTTTTTAGTAAATATCATGATATAAGTATTTTGATGTTTTTAAACATATTTTAAATGCTATATTATAGTATTTTAATCAGATAAATTAAAAGTCCTACAGACGCAAGTTTCTTTCAGAGTTATGTTAAATGCATCCTTGAGTGTTAGAAATTTAATAGCTTGAAACTTTATTTTGAATATGCTGTGTCAATATACTTTGTATATTACGAAGTTCACCTATTAAAAAACTATACCTACTATGTTATGCTTAGAATTGACATTGCAGTAATTTCAGTTGAAGTAATGTAAAGTAAAAAAATTTGTATATTAGAAGCACATATACAATATATATAACAACTAGAATTATGAAATTAGGGATAATTCAAGGATAATTCAAATTATTCAATTATTAATTCAATATTTAAATTCAATTTTTACAAATAAGTTTTCATAAAAATGTGTTTTACCCCATTGATGTTAAACAATGAGATTTTAATCATTAACGTCAAATAATGAGCTCTGTTAATGTTAAGCACTTGTCGTTCATAAGAGTTGCTTGAGATATTTTATTATTAAATGAGTATAAATTACGTTGATAAACATATAATAAAATGAAAATAGGTTACGAATATATTACGAATTAAAAATAACAAATTGTATAAATATATGAAGAATTTAACTATCATCATGAATTGAAATATGCATTTAAGGTGTACAATATTAATGAATACCGTTAATATATATTATATATATAAATTTTTTTATTTGAAATCAAAAATAAAATATATATCATTCGTCTCTTTCAGAAAGATATCTCATTCTACATACAAAATCTAGATTTCAAAAGATATCGCATTCAAAAAAATTCTCGATCATTCCCACTACACAAGTGACTTGCAGCAGATTAAAGAGCTCATAATTTCCTACATTTTTTTAAAAATAAAAATACATTATTTTTTAAAATATATTCGCAGTTAATAAATATTTGATAAATATGAAAAGAATTACACCCATTTTTCTTACTAATTTTGCTTATTTTTTCATTGTCAGCAATTTATTTATAACAAAGTTGCATAAACTAATAAATATGAAGAATCAATATTAAATTTCGTGTAAATATCATCAAATACGTCGTTTATAGATGTTTTATCGTTCAATTATTTAAAATTGCTGAACGACAGGCACTTTGACCTAAGTCATCCTACACTAGAAACGGCAAAGATCTAGCAGAATTAGAGATATCCATGGATGATTCATGGGGGTTGGAACTGCTATGTTGCGCACGCATTGTGCTACCGCAACTTTGAACAAAACCCTAACGTATAACATATTTGGCTCACATTTTCCTCCCCTATCCTAAAAGAAGGACATTTCAGCCTACAGATCTATCATGCTCATCCTTGGTAACCCATAGACATGAAACTTTCTATTTGCCATCATCGTTTGTCGAGTTTTGTACCAGGAACCCTTTCTTCGGTAACCCAACGCAGTATACAACTCGTGCCTACTCACTTAAATTTTTAAACTATACAAAAAATAAAACTTTTTTTCTTGATTTAATTTTTTTATTTGCATTTTTGTTTTTTTTTGAAATTCTCTGTATATGAGTTCCAATCTCATCATGAAGACTATCTTCAAGTCTCGCGATTCTTTAACGATTGTCGCAAGATTGACAGATCAAAAGTCTCTGTCGTCATGTTATAATAGTGAGCAACAAGCATCTATCAAGCGAAATATTGATGATAATTACCGCGGGAAATTATCGTGGTTGCTTCATTGTTGTCAGTTCATCTAATATTATCAAGTAAATTACTGGTAATCAGAAAAATGCTAGAAGCAAAACTCAATAGAAAAATAAATATGTGTATTTATCAGTATTTCGTAAGCGATCTTCACCAGAAATAATGTATTACTATTGCAAAAAAATGGCGAATATCGACTCTTCCCATCTGCCACGAGTCGCGTATAGTGAACCTTCAATCAGAGGTACACTGAATACTGATATTTTTGAAATCTGGAATTTTGTATGTGTGGAATGAAGGGGGCAGATGATCTTCTATTTTTATTTTTGTTTAACAAAAAATTATATATATAATATCTGTTAAGCATTCTAATAATCTTACTTTTACTTCCAATATATTTCATTTTAACGATAATAATTCAGTTTATCTATTATCTTTGTTTATTTTCTAGGCCTAATCTCTTCAGCAGCTCATGTTTCCTGTATGTGTTAACAAGCCATGACCCCTCCTTGGCTCATCAAGCAAAATCAATCTCAATGCCTATGAGCAACAGTGGCACAACATGCAACAGGCTCAATTATTTGACATTAAATAATTCAAAATCTCACAATTGCAGCAATGAGATAAAAAGCACATTTTTGTGCGAAGAACACATTACAAAAGAACCCGATTTCAAGTTAGATCAATAAACAGTGATTTGGAGTATATCTCTATTGTGATATATGTTATGTTCTCTCATTAATAATATTAAAACTGTCTCTGATTTTACTTCCCCACATTAACAATAAGATACTGCGTGTCAATTCTACAAGCATCAACATAAATAGACACTATCAGTTTTCCATCAGTGTGAACTCATAATGTTTTCAGTGAGAACTTCAAAATCTCAGCTGGCGCTATATTAAAGATAATTCCAATCTTCATTGCAACACTCAGAATCACATTTAGCCGCAGCTGCAGAAGAAAACACGTCTAATGGGCACTGAGTATTTATCTGATTAAATGCAGAATATATGAGCCAAAATCTCGTTTAAAAGAAACATCAATAAACATTTACTAAAGAGCACTAATTCTTAAAACTAAAAAAATCAATATATAGTAAACTATGAATCTCGAACCAAATTTAAATAAATAGCAAAAAAAAGAAAATTAAAGTCAATTCTGTTTTGCCACCATCATACAGAAATCTCTTCTGCTCAAGGATGGGCCACTATCTGGCCATCTATTATTGAATATATAACAAATCAAAAAAACAAAATCGACATCAGTCATTGATAAGTAAATTGTATTTGAAACTGTGTGCATCAATTGTCATCACTCTGAGTTCAAAATGTATTTGAATTGAAGGTGAATGATAAAAAGTATTTTCAAACCAACGATGAAAGTGGAACAAAATCTATAAGGAGAGTGAACTAATATTGAGGTGAAAAAAGTGTGTGAGGGTGCAGAATTTGAAATCAAAATGTCTCATGATGCAATAAACAGAAGGAAAATATGCGACAGATGACTATTGCACATGTGGAGGCAATTCGAAGATATATGTGATATGTAATCTGTTGTACTATTCAATTTACTGGATGTGGCCTGTTTTATCATGATCATTGTTCCTTTCATACCGATTGGTCAATATCAAGTACAAGCTCTCCGGAAAATCAGGTAAAAAAATGAAAATGTAACTGCGATTTCTTACAGTAACCGTACACAGTGAAAAAAATCATTTGATAGTTCGAACGCCATCAGATCAAGCAAATCAATAAGCAAGAATAAAGATTGCTGATCTTTCAAAGCATTAGTTGCCTTTCCAGTATCATACCCGAATGGCAAGTCAGTGCACAAGGCTGACAGAATCAAGACTCTTCTCTGAACCATATCAAAGAGTGTTTTTGTCGTATGTTTAATTTCGAGTAATGTTTATTGGTACTTCGCCATTTCTCATCGTTTCTTTGAACTCTGCCAGTGCTAAGGTGACATATGAGAAGGTGGCACACTGTGGGCTGCAAATTACCCAAGATGATCTAAAAAATATGGCTGCTGGATTCGTCACAAAAGTCCTCAAAGGAGATATGAAAGTAACTCTCGGGTTCATGGGGTTTCCCCCTCGGCAGATCACACATTATGACGATCCATTGACAGTCCCTGTAGAGAGAATGCGTGGCTGCTCTCGCGGAAGATCACACGGCTTGACTCCAACACGGCTGATCCCAAGCCTGTGACAGTCTCATATATTCAATGTACAAAAATAAATATCATTCAGTATCTGTTATCTACAAAATCAAACCATGGCTTTCCTAACCTATCATCAAAACTCAAAAGCTAACAAGTAATTTTCACTTATTTTAATCTTTTATAAAAGCAATTGTTTTATGTTTTATCGATGTTTTAATGTAGTACTAAAATTCTTATTTTAAAATTCAAATCTACAATATTAATAAGCATATTAAATTCATGTAAATAAAAACGATCAAGCTGTTTGGGTTAGTTATTAATATTGTCCTTTGTCCACACGTAATAAAAAGTATTTAGCGTAATTATCATGATTTCAGATCTGGCACGTGAATGACCTGGTGAATACATCCAACGGCTGTGGATTGATGGAGAGGCAGGCTGTTCGACAATAACTGGAGAACTGGGTACCGTCAGCACTTGCTGAGGAAGTATGACAAAAATCAAGCACATGGGATCCGGTTATCAGAATGCTTTCGTGGTTAATGATTGAGTTCTTTCCTTTGCTGGACCCCGTCGTCAGCCTTGAGGCTCGCTGCGAAACCTCTCGGTCAAGCTCCAGATGTGCTATTCGCAGTGGCGCCATCACCTTCGCTATAATCCACTATCTATTAACCTGTCCACAGCCCCGTAGCTGTTATCAGAAGAACAAAAGGTGGCGTGTATATCTCTGTTAATAAAGGTATACTACTATCAATATCAGCAGTCATCCATTTTTATCTTCAGAATCTAATTGTAGCTGTTACAGGAATCTTAACTGCTCAGGCATTTCTGTTATAAGGATATAGTGCATGATATATATGAACTAATATTTTAGAAGGGTGGTTTCCGACAAGTCATTTTTATCGAAAAGTCATGTTTATCAAATTATATATCATTAAAATGAATTAAAAGAATTTCCATAATTTTTAATGCAGGTAAGTCTTCTTAGCATGTTTTTTAACACTGGGTAATCAGTCACCAGATTCAAATTCATAGTTAATGCTTCGTGGTTAAAAGAACAGAATTTATATTTCGAGAACTACAAAATATTGCGATTGATATTCTTTTATCTGAAGTTGCACATAAACTATTTATTTGTTTCGTGGAAAAAATGCTATTTTTTCTTTCTGTTAAATCAAAATAATTCGGTGCTGCACCTGCCGCTATAAAGAAAGCCGTAAAATTCAAGATATTGACGCACAAAGGAACGAAAAGCAGTAAAATGAAAGTTATGCATGTGGCACAACGTCCAGTTCCATGTTTACTCAACCGCAGCTTCGGCATGACTGACTAGCCAAATTTATTAACATCGGCAAAACTGAGACTGAAATAGGCAGAGGAGCTCTTATTTTGCTATCTGTAACCTCCCTAACAGGCTGGTCAGTTATACAATTTGGACAATGTTTCTATTGTATTATGGTTCACAGTCTATTTTACTTTAAAGTATGATGTCGATATACTATAAAATAACAAACAATGGAATTCCAGAAGCAATACTTCATTGCAGAAAAACTCAGCATTCGAACAGGCATCGTATTAAAACCTAAATACCAAACTATTGTTACCACCGCGAGTAATACAAGCAAGCGGCAGCTTACTATACGTTTTATAAAAATATTTGTGGACCCACACATTGAACACAACACGGCAAACATTGGGCTTGTATATATTCTTTCCGATTGAAAAGTAAATAAAAAAGAGTTTTTAGTAAGATCAATAGTACGTGTGATTCGAATATTTGAAGCATACTTAACTCGTACCTGCAACTTTTATTAAAATGCATAAATCATTGATTGACTAAAATAATTTAAAAAGCAAAAGAAAAGAGATTCATGAAAGAAAGGGATTTTTTCCATATTCGTAATAAAAAGTGCACCTACATCACTACTGATTTTTTAGTGACACATCTGCAAACAAAAGAGTCAGTCGAATATAAAGGATGTTGAAGTTGAAAATCGCGTAACTTGCTTATGAGATGTCATTTTCCTGGATATCGAAGTATTATCATTCACAAAGTGATCTGCACTCATGATGATTCATTTCAAGACATCATTATTCACAAATTAATCAATGTTGGACACCACTAATAATAAATCTGTTTTATCAAAACACAAGTATAAACTCTCACACTTATTATGTCGATTTTGTAATAATGTGAAATTATTCAATATTACAAACTGATTTTCAAGAAGTGTCAATACTCGACTCCAAAATAAATGAATGCTATAATCAAACCACCATGTATATTCATCACCATAACATCCAGTCTTTCATTTCTGCTAACTCATCGGGCATCGATTTCTGTTCCTACATCCATTATTTAACTCAAAAATAATTTTAAGATTTATCCACTGGCTGAGATGAATTTATTTAATATTAGTCAAAAAAATCCATTTTAGCGCAAATGAAATTTGTCGATTCTTTTTCGCTTTACATAAATGAAAAATGTGCCATATTTATTTGAGAAATTTAATGTGTTTTGACAAAATCCGCCATAAACTTTGAGCGATGTTTATTTCATTTTGCTCATATAACAATAAAGTAAAATTCCATCAAATATTTTACTGTGTACCAAATACTGTACACAACATTGTATTGTTTAAGGAATTTTTAAAAAATGAAGGCATAGTAAAACCAGTGAATCATTTCTTCAACGAAATTTTACTCGGCTGTCTCAGCTTATTAAATAAATGGCTGTTATATATTATTAAAAGTAAACTTAATGAATGGGATTTCAAAGCTGGCTAATATTTTATGTTTGAAAACTTCCTTTTAAATTCATGTATTCATCCATTCAATGCGAAGAATTGGGCATCTCAACCTCTTAAGCAAGCCTCTATAACTCAATATCTGAATATCGTGTGATGTTAATAAATAATTTCCTCTGCGTGGGCGTTTTCGTCGTTTCGTCGCAAATATATTCGAAATATCGTTAAGCGGTGTTAATTTCAGCATAACGGCATTTATCTAGTGCTCTGTTAATTTTCTGTAGTGTATTTTGATACTCATTAATATTTATTGCAATTGAAGTTTACTGGGTCCTATCTGTAATTTATAGGTACATGAGTGTCAATAAGCAATGAAAGTATATGCTTATAAGAAATAATTTGCATTATTAAAATAAATGTTGAGTTTGATGGTCATTTGATGCCAGTATCATTTCAATTGTCTTGAAATAAACATTTGCGAAACTATAATGCATATTTTATGTCGTGCATCATCTTACCGTATCGTGTGTACTCACTAATCGCCTAACCTTCAATAAGTGGCGATCTGTTATAAATAGCAGTATTCATCGATGAAATTTTGCTAAGTACAAATATAAAAAGCAACAATATAATCAAGTGTAAAAATAATCAGATTAAAATCAAAAAATCATTGTTGTATAATGTATCAGATTCTGATACCGTTGTGTTTTATCAGAAATATCATTGGGACCCATTCTCCCATCCAGCTTCATATTCTCATCAATACCCATGTCTATCCTTTGATTGTGTTTGGTACATACTGAACAAGCTTAACATCTTAGCCTACTATCTGCCATTAGGATTTCAGAAATGTCTAAATATGATCAGCTGTCATTGTTATTAACGATATTCAATTTCTTAAATGTTTTTAATCAGTACTCATTCAACTTTCAACCAAATGTTAAGCAGTGCACCAACTAAAATTTATTTATAAGTATTTGGTTACAAGAAGCTTGAAATAAGAGAGTTGCAGCTTTCAGGACTAGATTGTGTTCAGGCGGAGAACTGCAGAGCTGTATTGGCATTCTTGATGTTGCAACTAACGCGGCCAAGG
This sequence comes from Caerostris extrusa, assembly GCA_021605095.1. Lineage (NCBI taxonomy): Eukaryota > Metazoa > Arthropoda > Arachnida > Araneae > Araneidae > Caerostris > Caerostris extrusa. The sequence goes on from BPLR01007413.1 coordinate 86,667, forward strand.
CCGACGTTGCTGAATACATAAGCTGGTTTTACGCAACCTTACGAAACCGGACACGCATTACTTCCAATAAATTTTCGCTAATGTTTCTGTGAGCCAGATTCTATATAAGCTCAGTAAGTAATAAGCTTTTAATTAATATAAAATATCGATAATATTAAAGAAAATTGTAATTTATTAAACTGTAAGTTACATTACAAAATATACTTTAAACAATTTATGCACTTATTCTGTGGACTAAATCGATAATTCTGCAAACTGACTTCTTTGAATATTGAAACATTTACATCACAAACACAGTTCAACAACCCAGGTAATGTCTACAACAACCTAAGTGCTTCAAACAAAGTAGATAAAACTGTAGGATTAATTAATTGTAAAGTAATATTCATGTCGAATTTAAAAAAGCATTAGTCATTAAAAAGAAAGCTATGGATACTATGATCAGAAAAGCTATCTTATTTTATCTTGTTCGTGCAAATAAAGGAACTTGCTAATAAAAGAACAGAGTGTGCAAATATGAATGTTCGACAACTGACCAACAATAGATATGGCCCAATGTGTTGGTTTAATAGGATTGCTATGGTGTCATTTGTATTATTGATTTATGACTTGCTATTTATACTCATGTCCACCTCTGATATTGACTCAGGAAGACCACTGTATCACTTTTAAAACCCTTTCATATTATTTCTGGTGGCCATTCTTTATCGATTAAGGCAGTAATATTTAACAGTGGTATTACTTTCGTTGTATAAGCTGTTCTTCTTTGATATGATGTCCTTCACCTACATGCTTTTTCAATTGACATAATTCTTACACATCAAATCGCTCTCCCAGGCATAACAAATGGTTAAAAATCCTTCGCCTCTAATAAGAACACAGGTATCAGATATGTTTATTATTCAGACACATGTATCTTCAGCGGGCTAGGCAGACTTTGTTTTTAACAGCTCATAGGCTTACTTTAGGTACATTATGCCAGAATTGTCGCTGGCTGTCGTCTTTGTGCGTGGTAGCATGACCATCCAGCCATGTGTGTCTATGTGGCAGTAACTCATATCCATTATTCGACTGCCAACTGACCAAATTACATTCAGCTTTATTGAAATTATAAACAATTTCAAAACTCAAACCATTAATGTTCTTCATTTTGGAACCTTTTATTCTTTCTGGTATTTTGTAATTATTTATTGAACTCAAAATATAAAATGACTTAGATAATTTCTTTTTAATAACCATATGACCCAACTTTAGAAAAAGCACAATTGAAAATGAGTGTATATTTTATTTCCATACTGTGAGAATTTTAGCACAACATATATGACAAAAAATGACAAATAAATGCACAAAATCCCCACAGTAATGTTTGAAGACTGTCATTCATTTGCAATTTTATAATATTTACAATTTTCGGCAGGAACATTTTTATAGTAAAATAATCAGTATATGTTTATAGCGAGTATATCCACGAGCAAATCCTTGAATAGGCCAATTTCAAAAAACATAGGTAAGAATTAAAGAATATTTCAAAAAAATCTTTTCTTAAATAAATGATCATCTTTCTTCTTGTTATGGCAGGAAGTAGGCAGCTGTTTTTATGAAATCAAGGCTGTTATAATTTAGCTACGCTGATCATAAAGCCTCAATGACCATATAACAATACTTGTATTTTATATTGTTGCAATTTATTTCAAATACATAACAGCCCTTTGCCTCAAATTCATTATGTCATTCGTATGTTTCATTATTGCCGATATCATCAGCTTGTACAATGCGTTCAGAAAAATTCCAAAGTACGTGCTCGTGCTATTTGAAGTCTGCATATATCCAGTGAGAAAAAATAGAAATATATTGCTGTTATAAATAACGGCCAAGATCTCAAAGGATAACAACTATAAGCAAGAGGTTTTTATGACATCAGCTCCGAACGACGAAATAACAAGTTGAGGATGAGGCTATGCATATCGTTTCGCCCCAGAAAAAATGACACAACTCAAGTATTATGTGGCAATGATATTATAATTTTCTACAAAGTATCAGGAAAATTTAGAGAGCCACTTTAAGTCAAAACATTATATATTGGTTTTTTAAAAATGATACAATGTATATTCCTGACAGATGAGCCATTTTCAATTTTGAGTCAAGTCACTTTTCTTTGCGAGCAGTTCTTCGCTGCTCTTTCAGTTTGCTGCTGCTCTATGCCTTGTGTGTTTTGTATGAATGAGAATGTCTGTAGATTTTGTATAGAACAACATAATATATTGTAAGTAACTTAGTTTTATTTCAAAGTTGAAAATGTTAGTGATTTAATTTTCAATGAACATAAACGACTTAAATGATGTAAATTATGACTGGAAATTTATGTTTAACCTGTGCAGTAATTTTAATTAATTATGTATAATTTATAATATATTAATATTAATTATGTATTATGAGTACATGGTATATATTATTTATTAATGTCTAGTATGTATTATTGAGTATGTAAATCAAATAAAGGGAAGAAAATTCTATCACAGAAGATCTTCGTCCTTGCAAAACAAATATATATTATTTATAGAATTTGTGCTATTAGGAGTTGTCTCTGTACATCTCGAACCAATTGTTAGCATTATTATGCTAGATATACTTTTTCCTCAATAACTAAAAATTTGTTGAACTGCAATCTATTATGTATTTTTACATTATAAGTTTATTTATTTATATTTTTAATTATCGAACTGGTTCCAAATATATAGTAACTTTAGACATCTGTACTGTATATAAACCGATGAATTAATAATTTGGTTAATATTTTCAAGTAATTATTGTTATTTTAACAAATCAGTATCAGGCTTCCCTATTTTCGAAATGAAGCTTATTTAAATAATTTTCTAAGAAAGCGCAGTGACCAAGTTTAATATAGGTTGGCTATTTGTGCAATATCTCGAGATACGGCCTGATATGGGAACTATATATTTAAGGTTATAACCAATGACAAGCTGTAATTGGCAACACTGCATGCAGTGCTTTTTAATAAACAATGTTAAAAAAATATTAAAAAGATGTTGCATATGAAACAGCCCAAACCCACATGTGGGGTATTATGTTGCTGAAATACACAATGTATCTTTGTGGGATTCAAGCACTGCGAAAATATTCAGAAATCAACCAAAAGATAAAATGTATACTTCATCTTATAGATACTAAAAACTTAGATGTCTCTATCTAAATTTGAAACGTGAGTATCTTTTTTTTTTGAGCACATGCTTTAGTGTTAGGGCGGGTGCACAAAGTACCCAGCATGCATTTCATGTGGAGATCAACTGGCATCTGTTATCAGGCATTAGTGGGTAACGGCAATCAGTTGTAATCTTCCGAATTCTGGTGCCTTAGCAACACACAACC